>WEIB01001136.1:0-23853 GCA_015476505.1 Urochloa ruziziensis | reverse complement strand
TGGAAACAGCCAATGTAACAAAGTGCCTTCTCTCACGATGCAATGGTCTTTCAAATGTCCTACAACCTCTAGCAATGAAACTTTATCTCGAGCTATATAAGACAATTCCTCACTTCCACCAATGTAATGCACATTTCTGCCATCATTGATAAATTGTCCGTTGAAATGGAACCTAACAGTGAGTGTGTTGAACACATCCATTACCTTGTGCGTACTCTGCAATGAGGAACAATTTAAAACTTGAATGGAATCTGCAACACATAGTAAACTAATGCATGTCCTCAACTAATCCCGACACATAAACAAACAACAAGTCCTATTTTACCCGAAACATGGCATCTACAATTAAATAGTTGAATGAATCACTTAAACAACTAGCTAGTCCTATTTAACACTATCCAGCGTCAGATCCAACAAAAAGCAGCACTAAACAACTAGCCAGAATAAGGCTTACCTCCCGCAGGTTAACAAAGCCTACGCCAAACTTCCCCAGCAATCGACATGCAACGAATCGACCCGATCTGCTTGAATGGTGAGGGTGGCGGCGAACGGAGGCGGCGGCTGGCGGCGGGGAACGGAGGCAGCGGCGGCGGCGGGGAATGGAGGACGACTAGGGTTCCGGACTGGAGTCTTTAAACAGCCGGCGTGCTGACTCAACTCCGTATCCACGTAGACCGGGCTGATGTGGCGCCACGTCGCCCAAAACCACCAGGAAAACAGCCGTGGGAGGGAAAACGGACGGGTTCAGGAGATCAGGGGCCTCGAATACCCGGTTTCGGACAGCAGGGGGGAAAAACGAACTCGACCAATACATGAGGGGGGTCGAAAGGACTTAATCCTTTTTTAATCTACCGAAGAATAACATTTTTTTTCCTTGAGAGCGAGGCTGACGTGCTGGAATTCGATTTTGCGAGTAGTAACGGTCGGCGACAGCCGTAGCAGCCCTGGATTTGCTTCTTCCTCTCTGATCTTCCTCACCAACCACACGCCGCCGAGACAGATCGAGCGCCATGGCGGCCACGGAGGAGGCGGCGCGGGAGCTCCCCGACACGGTGACGGAGGACATCCTCCTCCGCCTCGACGCCGGCGCCGACGTCGTCCGCGCCTCCGCCACCTGCCGCGCCTACCGCCGCGTCGCCTGCGACCTTCCCTTCCTCCGCCGCGTCCGTCTCCGGCCGCCCCACCCTCCGCCCGTAGTAAACTCAGATGCCTCAGGACGAGACGCCAAAGGAGACGAGACGAGCGGCGCAGCGCAGGCCGCACGCAACCTCCCTCAGGAACCTTCTCGGGCCTTCTTCCTCTTACACTGGATCGGCCCATCTACTCATATGGGTCTTCTTTGTTTGTTTGGCCCGTAGGGTCTAGGAGGAAGCCCACGGACACACTGTTGTTGAGTGGGCTTAGCAGCATCTTTCTTCGTCCCTACTACCTCCCACCGTTCCAAATTATATTTATAAGTCATTTTGTCTTTTTAGTTACAAAGACGATAAAATTAAAAAAAAATAAAAACGACCTGTAATTTGCAACGAAGGTAATACTTTTTACTATAATACAAAATTTTTAAAAAACAGTAATAAATAGCTAAAATAAAATAAATTTGGGATCAAATGGAGAAGCAAGCTGCAAGCATGTGTAGCTAGTTCCCTCCCGACAAGGGTGGTAGTCGTATACTACACCTCCATCCATGGATCATGAATAATGGTGCGTGCGTGCACTTAACCTACTGGTGGTAGCTAGCCCTGCCCTACCATCCACTGCTCTCTGCATGCCGCCGCACCAGCAGCCGTTTCGTTTGGTCGGCCAAGGCAGGGCGGCAAGCCACCCCAAATCCCCCATGACAATGCAATGCAACCTCGTCGTTGTCCGATTGGATTGGATTGGATTGGAACATTGGGTGCATGCAGATACCAACAAGCACCATTGTATCTCATCCGGTCGTCGTCATGGTGAGCTAGTGTGTGCGTTGACGAGAGACACAATTCGATTCTAAAGAACACGTACGGTCCCAAATTAAACGCGTCCACCTAAAAAATAATTAAGATCCTCTCTCTAATTGTATCTCATCTATCCATATCGATTGATCGATTGCATGCGTGATGATTAAATTAAACGCGGCATGTCACGGTTAAGGCGTCTCCATAAGTCTAGCTATTTGGACTAGCTATTTGGAGGAGAGAGATGGTTTGGGGAGGAGAGTCCGTGAGAGAGAGAGCTGCATTGGCAAGCGTGCGAGCTAGCTAGGAAAGAAGGGTTAGTGAGCACTGTACAACAACTGTTCATTGATAAAAAAATCAAATAGCTAGTCAAATAGCGAGCCATTGGAGAAGCCCTTAAGGGAAGAAACCAACTAACCTATGACATAGCCCATGCATAGGTACTTACATGACCATGACCACCGGCCGGCATGTTATTGTGCGTCAGTCGTTGGCGGTGGTGATGCGATAGATCTGCGGCCATGGGTGCCGCCAATAACCAAGTGCAGGTCATGTCACTGATTTCCTTCCTCCTCTTGCATTGACTACGTACCACGTTGCCAGAAACCACAACAAATATTCTTTTTGGCCCACGAAAGAGACGTACCCAACACTAGCAGTGTGCATTAGGCCATCCTCAGTGGAAGTTTCATGGACACAATTACCTAGAATTACACATCATCAAATACATGTTTAAAACTATGATAAAATGTCATCTGTCAATGCATAGTTTCATCTTTTGTTGTTTCTTAGGTTACATGCAAGACACAAGCTGTCTAGGTAACTGTGTAGAGAGAGTTTCATCACCATAAAACTCATTTCACCTCTTTCTTCATTAATACAGTGCCACATCACCATCAATGCTGACATGACAAGATATTTAATGCTCATAAAATTCCTACTGAGACTGGCCTTACATCCCACGTAACTCAAATGCCTCTTCTTTTTTTTCAAGGACACCCTCCGGCCGCCGGATCCCCCTTCCACCCCGCCACGCCGCCGCACCCATCTGCCTCCGCCGCGCTCGCCGTCGCGCGGGCGGCCGATTTGGCCTTCTCCTTCCTCCCAGATCCCGCCGGCGGCGCCTGGCGCGTCCGCGACGTCCGGGACGGCCGCGTCCTCCTCTCCCGCTCCCGGCGGCGCGCCGCCGCCGCCGCCGGCAACAACTCCGACGACCTCGTCGTCTGCGACCCGCTCCACCGCCGCTACGTCCAGATCCCCCATGTCCCCAAAGGTCTCGCCAACTCTCCCCGGCGCTACGGCGCGCTGGAATTGGAGCTCTTCCTCGCCCCCGCCGCCGCCGACTCGGCACTCCAGGTGATCGCCAACGCCCTGTGCGCCAGGAAGATGGGGACCCTGGTCTTCTCCTCCGCCACCGGCGAATGGCGGCACGCCGCCATGTTCAACTGCAACGGCGACCGCTACGCGCGGATCAAGGACGACCTCGCCTCGTTCGCGCGGCACTACGCCAATGGCTGCTTCTACTGGACGCATCACAACAGGGATGTCATCATCGTGCTCGACACACGCGCAATGGAGTTCTCCTTCTCCACCGTCTACCGCCCGAGCGCGTTGCGTCTCCCGGAATGCCGGCGGCGCCAGTCGCTAGCCGTTGTGGATGCCGGTGGCGACGGTAAGCCATGTTTGGTAGCTGTTGTTGGCACTAGGATGAATGTCTATTGGCTGCAGAGTGTGTACTATGGGACGTGGCGCCATGAGAAGACGATCCTCTTGCCTGAAGGCTACCACTGGTACGTCATGGGTGCATCTGAGGGTGTCTTGCTTCTTAGGGGTCGACACTCCCAGTCCGAGGAGACGGCGGATTCGCAGTATTTCACAATGGATCTCCAGACATGGAGTGTCCAGTGGATGTGCGCGACGGATCACACAATTATGCTCAATCACCTCTATGCAAAACACCCTCCGCCACTCTCGCCGCCGAGTATATCAGATGGTGAGAACCGTGCTTGTTTTCCTTATTGCTAGCTGTATCATTCTACTTTACATATATATATTGCCACGCCTATTTAGCTTATCTGCTGTTTAACAATTTATTTAGACGCATGTCTGCTGTTTGAAAAGCTAGTTAAGTAGAGAATGAAGTATGGTTACTTTTGGTATCAATTCTCCAAAATTCCATTTATGTAATTTGTTCATTTAACAGTGTCAGCTCTTCTAGGTACTGTCTACAATGAGAATTGTGTATCCTCCTGTTTTTATTTTGAACCTGGTCAAAGAATATCTATAAACAAATAAAAGATCCATCTGAACTTGGAATCTATTTTTAGTGTACACTATTATATATAGGTCGCAATGTTTATATGTCTGTCAGTTTTTGGGGATTGAATGGATGTGTTGAGCCAAAACTGTTTGTAACTGTATTACAACTTCCAAAATTTGTGTCTAATCTGAACATGATGACTATATACTGTATATAGTTTAGTTTTGTATATAAGAGCACATGGTGCCTTTATGTTGAGGCATAAGATCTTGATGAATGTGGTACTGTAATCTTTGGCAGGTTTGCTCTCTTCAAATATTCATCATCAGGATTAATCAAAGGGCCAGACGCCTCAGTTGCCAAAATCTTTCTGAATCTATTGGAAACAATCAGGGGTGATGAACATTTTGCAGTGATGGGATGAACAATAATAATGGCATCTATTGATCTGAATTTCGATCTGTACAGATTGATCAGCTGCTGTTGTATTTCTTGTATTATGCAACTATTTGGCATGTAAAATAATTGCACTCAAGCACCCCTCTTTCTGCTGATGATGTTTGTCCAATGGAAATTAGTGAGAAGAAGATGAGCGGACTTCTGGTTACATGTAGACTGTTTGCCATCAAATCATCTTCTGCCAGCAATATGCCGTGATTTAAAGTTGAGAATGTGGTGCTAGACTTATAGCGTCATGTCATGTGTGTAACTTTAAGTTGAAGGATTTTTTTCCCTCATCGATTATGTATCCAGTTTATGCAATTCAATAGTTTTGTATCACTGCTTAATTTTATTTGATGAGTATATTGATTAAGTTGACTGGCGGTGATGATCATTATTTCCAAGGAACTCGTTTTTCAGTACATGAAATTCGGTAGATATGCAGACGCCTGTTTTTCTTCTTTGCAAATTTTACTCATTCATGCATGTTGCATTAGTAATAGAACAACATATGATTTAGAAGTATTTCTACTTTTCAGTCTCAAGCTTTAATTAAGCTGGCCGCCCCTTGGGGTGATTGCCCTCAGCATGCAACTCTGACAACAGGGATGCAGGAGCATGACCATGTTTGACATTTGAAGGTGTGTGAGTCGTAGCACAACCATTTTTGGCATTTTGGAGCATTGTATATTTTTTGCTATTTAGATCACATGGCCATTTTTGGCTATGTGGGAGCACGGGAGTTGCACGGCTATTTTTTTATATTCGAAGGAGAGATTTTTGGCATTGAGCGGTGTGTGCGGGAATTGCATCATTTTGTGTTATCTGGTGCGAGTTGCATGGTTTTTTTAGGGCATTGGAGCTGCATAGATGTTTCTAATGGAGGTTATTAGTGAAGAACATGACCGGAGTGGTTATATATTTATATCTGGCTTGTCATCTAATTATCTTCTGCTAGTAGTATGCTGTGATTTAAAGCTGAACAACCTGCTGTCATGTCATGTACGTGTGTAACTTTAATGAGTTGATAGATTCTTTTTCCCTTATGGATTCAGCATAGAGCTGATAAATTATGCGCTGAAATAGTTTCATTTGTGAATTGTGATGGTGGCTGCTCAATTTTATTTGATGTTTATATTAATACAGTACACTGGCAGTCACTTTCCATGGTACTCGTTAATTCAATACATGAAATTTTGTAGATCTGCAGTCACCTGTGTTTCATTTTTGCAAATTTTACACATTCATACACGTTGCTTAGTATTAGAAGAGCGAGCATATGATTTAGCAGTATTTCCACTTCACCTACTAGTTTTGCATCTACCCCTTTTTAGGCCTCCTCCAATGGTATGAGATATAGGTAGTATGAATGACCTCACACGTCATCCATAAGGAGAAGACCCAAAGCCTGTAGTTTCGTATGACATGCATGAGCCAGCAGGTATACTACAATGGTTTAGTGCAAAATTCTGGAAAGTGCTTTTTGAATATTTGCTTTCTATTTTCTAACTGATGAAGGGTGTTACTTTTTATCTTGAGAGGAAGAAAATAATGCTCTTCTTTTGGCTTTTTGGGTGGAACTTCTACTTGTATTAATTACTCATCAATGGCCAACATTGGTTCGACATAGGAAAAGGCCGGTCATGTTTGTTATACGCGTCGGTGAATAAACGATGAAAGTAAAAGATCAAAGCTGTAAAGGGATACGAGATTTTACGTGGAAACCCTCCCGGTGTGAGAGGGAAAAACCACGGGCGCCAGCCAGTAAGAACTTCACTATGTCGGGGTTCGAGTACAACGCCAATGCGGCGGCTTACAAGAATGAATCAAGTCTCCAATGGAAAACCCTAAACGGGATATATCATGACCCGTACCGTACCGCACTCCGGCCCAAGCCTCCCGGCGATGGGCCTCCGCTACGCTTTGTCAGAAGTTTGGCCTTTAGATATGGAGAATTTGGATCATCTTCAACAAACTCCACCTTGAGACAAATTCCATCTTGTAGCATAAATCAACACCTTCACCCTGAACATATTAACAGGAACAAACAATACTCTAGCGCCAAATAGCCTCTTGGGCTATACAATTATACCAACTAAGCTTGAGCAAAGCTCAAACTTAGCAACAGGAACAGGCTTTGTGAACATATCCGCAGGATTATCATGAGTACTAATCTTGCATACCTTTAGCTTACCCTTTTCGATCTCATCACGAACATAATGGTACTTGACCTCAATGTGCTTTGTCCTCTCATGGAACACCTGATCTTTGGTGAGACATATAGCACTTTGACTGTCACAAAACAGATTTATGCAAGAATCAACTCCACAAAACTCAGCAAACAATCCCTTTAACCAAACCAATTCTTTAGTAGCTTCAGCAATAGCCATATACTCCGCCTCAGTGGTAGATAAAGCAACAACAGGCTGCAATGCAGCCCTCTAACTCACAGCACAACTGCCAACAGTGAACACATAACCTGTGAGAGACCTTCGCTTATCCAAATCACCAGCATAATCTGAGTCCACATAACCAATAAGTCCCTTTTCAGTTCTGCCAAACTTCAATCCATAATCTGTCATCCCTCTGAGATACCTGAAAATCCACTGAACTGCCCTCCAGTGTTCTTTACCAGGATTAGACATATATCTGCTAACCAAACTCATAGCATAAGATAAATCCGAACGTGAGCAAACCATAGCATACATCAAAGAACCAACATCATTGAAATAAGGAACCTTAGACATGTACTCAATATCCTCATTTGAACTAGCACACTGTTTAGCTGATAATTGAAAGTGAGGCGCAATAGGAGTACTAACAGACTTTGCATCATGCATGTTGAAACGGTGAAGAACCTTGTCAATGTAATTATGCTGACTAAGAAACAATAAACCAGTCTTTCGGTCTCTAGTAATTTCCATACCTAGAATTTTCTTAGCAGCACCAAGATCCTTCATGTCAAACTCACTACTCAACAATTTCTTCAACGTAGTGATATCTTTACTGCTCTTGGCAGCAATCAACATGTCATCAACATAAAACAGCAAGTATACAGGTGATCCATTAACATGCTTCAAGTAAACACAGCTATCATATTTAGACCTCTTAAAGCCATGTGACAACATAAATGAATCAAAGCTTTTATACCACTGTCGAGGGGACTGTTTCAAACCATACAAGGATCTTTTCAACTTGCAAACATAATTCTCCTTGCCAGGCACTATGAACCCTTCAGGTTGGTCCATGTAAATCTCCTCAAGCTCTCCATGTAAGAATGCAGTTTTCACATCTAACTGCTCAAGCTCAAGATCATGTGAAGCAACAATACTAAAGAATGTGCGAATTGAGCTATGCTTTACAACTAGAGAGAACACATCATTATAATCAACACCAGGAATTTGACTGAAACCTTTTGCCACTAACCTTCCCTTAAACTTTGGAGGCTCGCTAGGAGATAAACCCTCCTTTCTCTTGTAGATCCACTTGCAGCGAACGGGCTTCTTCCCCTTTGGCAAGGGCACAACATCCCAAGTGCAGTTCTTCTCGAGAGACTGCATCTCATCCTGCATAGCGGCAATCCACTTCTCACGGTCATCACAAGCAATGGCTTCAGAATATGTTGCAGGCTCATAGCTACTCTCCACCTGTTCAGCACAACTCAAAGCATAATAAATCATATTACATTCTTCAATAAGACGGAGTCTAGGACCACATCCCCTCTTTGTTCTGCGATGAGCAATAGGAATATCCTCCTCTGGCTGCAAAACAGGAGGTAAGTGATGAACATCATCATGAGCCTCATTATCAACAATATTATTTTCCTGATCATCCACTGGTGGCTCCACCTGCACGCCACCATCATCATGCACGTGCAGCTCCTCCTGCACGTCATCCATACGTTCCACCTGCACACTAACATGCTGCAATTCTTTATCAAAATTATCTGGAACACAATCTGAGGACAAGCTGTCATTAAACATCACAGATTCATTGAAAACAACACTCCTGCTCATGAAAGTCTTTCCTGTTTCGGGATTCCACAACTTATATCCTTTAACTCCCAAAGCATAACCAAGAAAAAGACATTTAATAGCTCTAGGTTCTAATTTTCCATTATCAATGTGAGCATAAGCAGTGCAGCCAAAAACTTTTAACTATGAATAATCAGCAGGTGTACCAGACCATACCTCAACTGGAGTTTTCTTATTAAGTGGGATAGAAGGTGACCTGTTTATCAAGTAGCATACAGTATTAGCAGCCTCAGCCCAAAAACGCTTGCCCATACGCGCATTGGACAGCATGCATGTAGGATCTAGGATACCGACTAGAGGGGGGTGAATAGGCGGTTTTAACTAAAATCAAAGCACTAATAAAAATTATTAGTAACACAAGAGAAAACCTATTTCTACTTGATTCTAAGCTAGGTCAAGGTTTGCAACCTAGGGTGACAAGTATGATTCAATCTCTATGAATGTAAATGATCAAGACAAATAGCAAAATGTAAATGAGTGAAGGAATGAACAATCACACAAGAGACCGAAATTTTTCCCGTGGTGTCGATGACTTGCCGGTCACCCCTAATCCACGTTGAGGTGGATTCAAAGCTTCAACCGCTTCTCTATCAAGTCACACTTGATGTATAAGCCGGCTTGAATGCAATGAACCTCTCCAAACCTCGATTCCACTAGAGTTGCCCTTTACCGCTCCGGTGAGGTGAGCACAAGACCTCTTACAATCTTCCAAGGCTTCTTCACAATCTTCTTGAAGAGCTCAATGAAAATCACACACCAAGCCGTCTAGGAGGCGGCAATCTCCAAGAGTAACAAGCCAATGACGCTTGCTTGATGTTCTCCTAGTGTCTCAATGCTCAATGCAATCCAAAGCAATGCACTAGAACTCTTCACACTCACAAGAATGCAATCCCTTAGCAAATGAGTGAGAGAGAAATGAGAGAGGGGACTCTTGGGTCAAATGAGCTTTCAGAATGGCCAAGAGAGGGTCCCCAAACCTGTGGGATGAGTATATATACTCTCCACCTTTCCAACTAGCCGTTATGTGTAAAACTCGTGAAAACAGAGCACTGGCGGACCGTCCGCCTAAGAGGGGGCGGACCGTCCGCCCGAGCCCAACGGCTACTATTTCAAAAAGTCAAACGTGTCAGAAGTGACCGTTACAGGGTTGGCGGACCGTCCGCCCAACAGGGGCGGACCGTCCGCCTCTCAGTTAGAAAAGATCACCACACGACTAAGGACTACGTTTCACAAAGGCAGACCGTACGCCTTATAAAAGTATCCTGGAACCTCCAGAAAACGTCTCTGCATGAACGGTCCGCGAAAGGGTCCGCCTCAGGCAAAAAATAGCCTGCGGACCGTCCGCCTGTACCCGGCGGACCGTCCGCCTAAGAAAGACGGCAGGGCCCCTTAAACCAACACTTAGCCGATTTTCCTTCAACCATATGTGAGGCAGACCGTCCGCCATACCAAGGGCGGACCGTCCGCCTGACCAAAATCAGCAAGGTTGAATTCCCTTTAACTTTTGAAAACGAAGTTAGCTCTCATGCATGCACTTATACTATTTGAGCAAGTTGGCACTAGAATCACAACAAGCAACCACAATTGACCCCTCTTAATAGTACGGCTATCTAGCCTATCAATCCGGTCAAATTCTCTTCTCTAAAACACCTTAGGACCGGTAAAAGAAAACAACCTATCTTTTACCTTTTCCTTTAGCATCCTCTTGCTTCAATATACGGCGATATATCGTAATCAAACATTGAAGCTCATCCATTCATCCGGACTAACCTAATCTCATCATCTCAATAGAATTGTTAGTCCATGATGATTGTCATTAATTACCAAAACACATTTAGGGGCCTAGATGCACTTTCAATCTCCCCCTTTTTTGTAATTGATGACAACCATTTTAAAGGAGTGATATGAGAGATTTTTAAGTTTTGAAAACACTTACTTATCTCAATAGAATCATGATAGAAGATTTAATAAGTGATCTCAAAATTCATTGTAGGAAATAACTCCCCCAACAGATATGCATATAATATTGAATTTTCGCTTCTCATATATGTATAGATAGAGATTTTGACGGAGTCTCCCCTACAAAAAAGGCAACCGAGGCTACACAAGATATATATGTTTATGCTCATAGAAAGATAACATTTGTAGATTAGCCTCAAGAAAACATAGGAACTAGAACAAATACCACAAAGAAAGTTTAACTAGAGCATAACAACTTCAACCGGGTTCTAGTTCCACAAACACAAGCCACAAAAGTACTAAAGTTATTACAAGCCAACGTAGTTCTTATCACAAATGCAAGAATAAAACACTCATGCATGCCATGCTAATAAACAATGCAAAGTTCCATGATCACTCCTCCAAGTGACTTCTCCCCCTTTGTCATCAAGAACCGAAAGAGGGGAGCTACTGCTCGGGCGGCGGCGGAGGAGGAAAATATGGCTGGTGGGGGTAGAACTCTGGCGGCGGCGCAGGTGCCGGGAAGTAAGAGTGAAAGTGACCCCGAAAAGCGTCGAAATCCTGCTGAAGGTGCTCCTGCCTCTCAATCACAGTCTGAAACTCTTCATGAGTTGTAATCCCATCAAACCTCTCGTTGAGTGCATCCAACGCACTATCGAGATTAGTGCTCATGGTAGTCATCCTGTTCATCATGGGAGTGTACACATTTTGCTGAAGATGAGTGCCAAACTGAGTGAGACGATCGTCAAGCTGCCTCTGAAAGCCCTGCTGCATGGTCTGAAGGGAGTTGTGCATCTGCTGCCCAAAAGCTTCAAAGTGGGATGTGTAACCAAGCTGCATCTCCTGAAACTGAGAAGTCATGGACTGCTGCAATGAAGCAAAGTATGGGTCAAAATACCCGGCAGGAGGTGCCCACTGATACTGCTGAGACTGAGGAGGGGGTGGTGGAGGCATGGCTTGATCATCTGCATTCTCTGCCTGTACATGCTCTGCACCCTCTGGGGCTGCTCCCCCTGCTGCTGCTGCTGCTCCAACTTCGGCATTAACATATGCCTCATTGTCATCTCCTGGAAGGTAAGGAGTCAATGGCCGTGTGAGGAAGACCGAGTCATTCCGAAAAGGCTTGTACACAAGATGACGTTCATTGCATTGCCCTTTGAACTTGGTCTTTGTGAGAATGAGAGCCATTATGTATGGAGCAAAGTACAAGTTATACTCAATGTTGGTCTTCTTCTCCAAGATTTGTCACATTATAAGATTAACAACAGCCATCTTCTCATTGCTCATGACATGATGCACAATGTTGGGAGCCCATCCAATGAACTTTTCTTTGTATCCACTCTTTGGGAGAATAGTGGCACGGATGATCTTGTTGATGAGAGCGGGATGGTGCCTCAATCCTGTGATAGTGGTGTAGACTCTAGCAATCCCCGTTCTATTTGGCTCATAGAAACCGGTGATGTCATGAAGCTCAAAGAAATTTTCCTCAACCACATCATAGCTCGTGTTATCAGTGATAGACTCATAGTTGATCTCATTTGCGGCTGCAAACTCAGCAAATGTGGCTTGGTACCTCCTCTTGCCAGTCATCCATTCAAGAGACTTCTCAGTCATATCAATTTCAACTGTGGCATAAAACTGACGAATGATAATTTCATTCCAATCACGATGATTTTCAAGGAAATCCCTTAGTTCTATATTCACAAAGTTGTTCACAACTCCAACCATCACGGGTTGTGTGGTCATATAGTTGAAGTCAATTTTCTGGTGCTTGAATACATTTTTCTTGAGTAGGTGACCAAAGAATGCATCTTCTTGCACACGAGTATGAAAGAAAAGATTTGCGGTGTCACGAGGCAATGAGTACTGATAGGGTGCCCTGAGAGATGCAAAGGTAGCAGCATTCCACCTTCTACCTTGATGATTGATGGTCACATCAATAAGCTCATCCTCACTTTCTTCTTCCTCAACTTACGTGTCACTTAATGCTTGCATGGAGTCACTGAGTTCAAAATCCTCATCTGAATCAACAATTCGTGCCCTCTTTGATGAGCTAGGCTTTGACATTCCCTTCTTGATCCGAGTGTTGCTGTCATGAATAAATGATATATATATAAGCAATAATCTTTGATAAAACTGAGATTAACCCAACCAACAATAGGCTACTGTCCTGTCCATAGTCGATAGTGAGCGGCG
This sequence comes from Urochloa ruziziensis, assembly GCA_015476505.1. NCBI lineage: Eukaryota > Viridiplantae > Streptophyta > Magnoliopsida > Poales > Poaceae > Urochloa > Urochloa ruziziensis. The sequence continues at coordinate 11,029 of WEIB01001136.1, read as the reverse complement.
GACGGTCCGCCGGTAGGGCGCGGACGGTCCGCCGGTACACTGCGCCCACGAACAGGAACAGTAACTTCCCTCAAATCCATTGATCGATCTCAGTTTCTACCCCACCAAACTGCGTGAAATCACTACAATATGTTGCCCATGACTCTACCAACTCAATCCCAAAAGCATTTGCAAGAATCCATGGGTAAAATTGAAATCCCCATCTCAAGCCCTAATCTAGTTCATGTGTGAAATCCAAGAAAACCAATGGATGAATTAATGAAATACCGAGAGGACATGGTGGAGGAGTTCTTGAGCAGTCCGGGGCTGATCACGGACGGTCCGCAAGTCACCAAATCCTCCCCCTAGATCAATGGCTTCTTCTTCCTTCTTCTCTTGAGAGAGACCGTGAGAGAGAGAGGGGTTGCGGTGCTCTGGTCGGGCGTGGGATGAGGAGGCTGGTGCCCTGGGAGATTAGATCCAAAAACCATGTGGGCCCGCCTTTTCTCGCCCGCCGCGGACGGTCCGCCTCTTACCCGCGGACGGTCCGCCTCTTACCCGCGGACGGTCCGCCTAAGACTTAGCCAGTTTCTCGGTTCCAATTTCGTCTCAGGTCGCGCGGACGGTCTGCCACTGCATCCGCGGACGGTCAGGCACCCGCGGACGGTCCGGCTCTGCACCCGCGGACGGTCAGGCACCCGCGGACCGTCCGGCTCTGCACCCGCGGACGGTCCGCCGTACCATAAAATATTTCCTTCCATTTCTGTTTTTCTGCACTTCTTTCTTTGATTTCTTCTTGTATCTTTTAGCACTGATTCTTTTTGGGAATTTTGAAACTTTTCAATTGTCCTTGAGTGATCATAGAGCCAAAAATCATGGAATGAATGCAATGATATGAATGTACTTATGAAAATGCACAAGTAAATGCATAATAAATTAGATATGATAAGAAAGCTAAGTTTCAAGCCACATTAGATAAGTCAATGACATTTAGTTCATTCCTTAGCTTGCAAAACCGTTGCTCATCTAATGGCTTGGTGAATATATCCGCCAATTGATCATTTGTACTAATTCCATCAATCTTAATATCTCCCTTGCTCACATGATCTCTAAGAAAGTGATGCCGAATATCAATATGTTTTGTTCTTGAATGTTGAACCGGGTTATTTGCAATCTTCACGGCACTTTCATTATCACATAAGAGAGGCACTTCTTTGAAATTCACACCATAATCAAGAAGGGTTTGCTTCATCCATAACAATTGAGCACAACAACTTCCGGCCGAAATATATTCCGCTTCGGCGGTAGAAAGAGCCACCGAATTTTGTTTCTTTGAAGACCATGAAACAAGTGACCTTCCAAGAAATTGACAACCACCGGAAGTGCTCTTCCTATCAACCTTGCAACCGGCATAATCCGAGTCCGAATATCCAACTAACTCAAATTGAGCACCCTTGGGATACCAAAGACCAATATTGGGTGAGAATTTCAAATACCTCAATATACGTTTTACGGCGGTCAAATGACATTCTCTAGGTGAGGCTTGAAACCTAGCACACATGCATACACTAAACATGATATCGGGCCTAGATGCGGTAAGATAAAGCAAGCTACCTATCATAGATCTATAAAGCTTTAAATCTATCGGTTTACCTCCCTCATCAAGATCTAGATGTCCATTTGTAGCCATGGGTGTCTTGATTGGCTTAGCATCATCCATGCCAAATTTCTTCAATAAGTCCTTCACATATTTTGATTGGCAAACAAATGTGCCTTCCTTGAGTTGCTTGATTTGAAGACCGAGAAAGTAATTCAATTCCCCAATCATAGACATTTCGAACTCATTAGACATCATTTCTCCAAATTCTTCACAAAAATCTTGATTGGTTGATCCAAAGATGATATCATCCACATAGATTTGGCATACAAATAAGTCATTGCCAATGCATTTAGTGAACAAGGTAGTATCAACTTTCCCAATCTTGAAGCCTTGTGAGATGGGGAAATCCCTTAGCCTCTCATACCATGCCCTAGGGGCTTGTTTAAGTCCATAGAGAGCCTTGGAAAGCTTGTACACATGATTCGGCTTCATTGGGTCCTCAAAACCGGGGGGTTGCTCAACATAGACAAGTTCACTAATTTTGCCATTCAAGAAAGCACTCTTCACATCCATTTGATAGAGCTTGATGTTGTGAGAGCAAGCATATGCTAATAGAATTCTAATAGCTTCCAATCTAGCTACCGGAGCAAACGTTTCACCAAAGTCCAACCCTTCAACTTGAGTATATCCTTGTGCAACCAATCTAGCCTTGTTTCTCACCACTACGCCATCTTCATTTTGTTTGTTTCTAAACACCCATTTAGTGCCTATCACATTGTAATTCTTGGGCCTTTCAACTAATTCCCAAACTTCATTCCGGGTGAAATTGTTTAATTCTTCATGCATAGCATTCACCCAATCCGGATCTTGAAGTGCTTCATCTATCTTATTTGGCTCAAGAAAAGATACAAATGAGTAGTGTTCGCAAAATGAAGCAACACGAGATCGAGTTTGAACACCTTTTCTTATATCTCCAACAATTTGATCAATGGGGTGATCCTTTGCAATGGCGTGTGGGACCCTTGTTTCAACTACCGGCTCTTGAGTTGATGTAGATGGAGATGTAATTGGTTCCGGTTGAGCAATATCATTTGTAGCATCTTCATGGCTAGGCTCAATTGATTGTTCAACTTGATCATTTTGTATAGATGTTGATGGGTTCACTCTAATAGAAATATTCGGATCCATATCCTCATCCTCATCTTCCTCTCTTGGTCTCACATCACCAATTGATATATTCTTGATAGCATCTCTTACATCACTTGATTTATCTAGTTCATCTTGACATTCACTTGATTCATCAAAGTTTACATCACATGTTTCCTCTACTATGCCATGAGTCTTGTTGTATACTCTATAAGCCTTGCTACAAGATGAATACCCAAGAAGAAATCCTTCATCACATTTACTTTGAAATTTTGATAACCGTGAGCCTTTCCTAAGAATATAGAATTTACACCTAAAGACCCGAAAGTATGAAATATTTGGTTTTCTTCCAATGAGTAGCTCATATGGAGTCTTATTCAAGAATCGGTGGCAATAGAGTCTATTTGATGCATGACAAGCGGTGTTGATGGCTTCGGCCCAAAAAGAATCCGACACATTGTATTCCGAGAGCATTGACCTTGCCATATCAATCAAAGTTCTATTCTTTCTCCCCACAAGACCATTTTGTTCCGGAGTGTACTTGGATGAGAACTCATGTTTTATACCCTTTTCATCACAATATTCATCAATTCTTGTGTTTCTAAATTCACTACCATTGTCACTCCTCACTTTCTTCAATTTGAGCTCAAATTCATTTTCGGCCCTTGTCACAAATTTCTTGAAAATGTCACACGTGTCGGCCTTGTCATGAAGAAAGAATACCCAAGTATATCTTGTAAAATCATCAACGATCACAAGACAATAGCAATTTCCACCAATACTTCTATATGTGGTTGGTCCAAACAAATCCATATGCAATAATTCCAATGCTCTTGAAGTAGACATGATACTCTTGGATGAGTGAGGGCTAGCAACTTGCTTTCCGGCTTGACAAGCACTACAAAGTTTATCCTTCTCAAACTTCACATCTTTCAATCCAACAACTAGATCATATTTCAATAATCGGTTGAGTTGTTTCATGCCAACATGAGCAAGCCTTCTATGCCACAACCAACCTTTTGATGACTTAGTGAAAAGACAAGAAACTAAATTTGCATGACTTGATGAGAAGTCCACAAGATATAAATTTTCATGCCTAAAACCCTTGAAAATGCAATTCTTTCCATCAAGAGTGGTCAACTCAACACCATCACTAGTAAAGGTGCATTTGTAGCCAAGATCACAAAGTTGAGTAATAGACAAGAGATTATACTTGAGAGAGTTGACCAATAAGACATTTGAGAGAGTGTAATCATTTGAAATAGCAATTTTGCCTAATCCTTTCACTTCACCTTTACCATTATCACCAAATATAATATTATCATAACCGGCGGCTTCATCATCAATAGAAGTAAACATTTTAGCTTCTCCGGTCATATGTTGAGAGCAACCACTATCAAGTACCCAATGTCTTCCTCCGGACTTGTAATCCACCTACATAAGAAGATTACTAGTTTTTAGGTACCTAAACTTGCTTGGGTCCTTGCATGTTAGTGACCAAGACCTTAGGTACCCATATAGCTATCTTTCTAGTGTTATTCTTAGGATTGCCAACAAACTTAGCAAATACTTTACCCTTAACATTTTTCTTAAGCACATATGAAGCATCAAAGGATACATCTTTCTTGCCCTTGCACTTGTGAGATGGCTCAACTCTAGTCTTGCAAGTTTGACAAAACTTGAATGAATTCTCCTCTTCATATCGTACATGAGCCTTGCCAAAGGTAGAGTTATTGGGAATGAAAGCCTTTTTCCCTTTCTTGGGAGAATAATCAATCCCATTCTTGTTGATTGGAACCTTTTGGGTTTCCACACACTTAGTGAAATCCGAATGACTCTCAAACCATTTGGTGAATTTCTTGGTCAATTTATCAACTTTCTCCTTAAGCAATTTATTCTCAATCATAAGAGAGGTATCACATGTGAATCCATCATTCATGGAAGATGTATTGCTTGAGCTACAAGATGGATTAGATGAACTAGGAGCACATGATCTATCATTCAAGATATCACAACCAACACCTATGCTCACATGACTTTTGACTCCTTGTGCAAGAGAGATGTTGTGAGCTTCCTTAAGCTTCTCATAAGTTTCTTTTAGATTTTCATGAGTAGTCTTTAGCTCCTCATAGGAACTTTGAAGAGATGAGTATTTTCTCTCCAAATCCGTCAACTTTTTCTTCTCATTGCACATGTAGTCATTAGACTTGTTAAGCATTCTAACAAGATCATCATATGAAGGAATATCATCTAGTTCATCATCATCATCAAATAAATCATCATCATCATCATTATATGATACCTTGGCTTCACCCTTTGCCATAAGACAAAAAGGAGAAGAGAAGAGTGATGGAGCCTTCTTGATGGCGATGCCCGCTACTCCCTTTGATGGCTTGTCATCCTCATCATCATCATCATCATCGGAGTCGGAGCTAGCATCGGAATCCCACTCAACATAGTAAGCTTGACCATTCTTCTTCTTCTTGAAGAATTTCTTTCTTTTCTTCTTCTTGTCATCATTTTTCTTGTACTTGTCTTTCTTGTTTGGGCAATTTATGATGATATGACCCATTTCACCACACTCATAGCATTTCTTGTCTTCAAATGGATTTTTGCTTGATGATTGCCCTTTCTTGCCATAGTTCTTGTTCTTCATCATTCGGTTTAGCTTTTTGACAATGAGGGCCATTTCTTCCATTGAGCCTTCACCAATTTCATTTCCCTCATTACAATTGTCTTCCTTGGTAGTCTTTGCCTTGAGGGCTATGCTTTTTTCTCATCATCATTTGCCAAACCACGAGCTTCTCGTTGTGACTTCTTGAATATGTCATGTGTTTGCACTTCACCGAGAACTTCACTTGGGGTGATCTTGCTCAAGTCCTCCCTTACCAAGAGAGTCACAATAGTTTCATACTTCTCCGGGAGACACCTAAGAAACTTGTGAGAGAAATCTTGATCCGGCACATCAAAGTTGAGAGACTTGAGCTCATTGACAATGTTGTTCAATCGATCAAACATTTCATCAACACTTTCATCTTTCTTCATAGCAAACTCACTAAATTTTCCTTTGTATACAAAGAGTTTTGCTCCCTTCACGGTGGTGGTTCCCTCATAAATTTCCTTGAATCTTTCCCAAACTTCAAAGGCCGTCTTGAGGTTCTTGATCCGATTGAACTCATTCACACTAAGACAACTATATAGCAAATTCAATGCTTGATCATTTAGATTTTCTTTTTCACTATCCGATGGGGAAGGATCTTTGGGATCAAGTATGACATATCCTTCCTCTATGATTTCCCACACCTTCTTGCTAGTTGACTTAATATAGACCATCATTCTAGTCTTCCAATAGTCATAATTGCTTCCATCAAAGAAGGGTGGTTTCCCCGCATGATTCTTGCTATCACTAGCCATTTATCCTACTCCGGGATGATTAAATCCTTGCAAATTGGAGACCACGGCTTTGATACCACTTGTAGGATCTAGGATACCGACTAGAGGGGGGGTGAATAGGCGGTTTTAACTAAAATCAAAGCACTAATAAAAATTATTAGTAACACAAGAGAAAACCTATTTCTACTTGATTCTAAGCTAGGTCAAGGTTTGCAACCTAGGGTGACAAGTATGATTCAATCTCTATGAATGTAAATGATCAAGACAAATAGCAAAATGTAAATGAGTGAAGGAATGAACAATCACACAAGAGACCGAAATTTTTCCCGTGGTGTCGATGACTTGCCGGTCACCCCTAATCCACGTTGAGGTGGATTCAAAGCTTCAACCGCTTCTCTATCAAGTCACACTTGATGTATAAGCCGGCTTGAATGCAATGAACCTCTCCAAACCTCGATTCCACTAGAGTTGCCCTTTACCGCTCCGGTGAGGTGAGCACAAGACCTCTTACAATCTTCCAAGGCTTCTTCACAATCTTCTTGAAGAGCTCAATGAAAATCACACACCAAGCCGTCTAGGAGGCGGCAACCTCCAAGAGTAACAAGCCAATGACGCTTGCTTGATGTTCTCCTAGTGCCTCAATGCTCAATGCAATCCAAAGCAATGCACTAGAACTCTTCACACTCACAAGAATGCAATCCCTTAGCAAATGAGTGAGAGAGAAATGAGAGAGGGGACTCTTGGGTCAAATGAGCTTTCAGAATGGCCAAGAGAGGGTCCCCAAACCTGTGGGATGAGTATATATACTCCCCACCTTTCCAACTAGCCGTTATGTGTAAAACTCGTGAAAACAGAGCACTGGCGGACCGTCCGCCTAAGAGGGGGCGGACCGTCCGCCCGAGCCCAACGGCTACTATTTCAAAAAGTCAAACGTGTCAGAAGTGACCGTTACGGGGTTGGCGGACCGCCCGCCCAACAGGGGCAGACCGTCCGCCCAACAGTTAGAAAAGATCACCACACGACTAAGGACTACGTTTCACAAAGGCAGACCGTCCGCCTTATAAAAGTATCCTGGAACCTCCAGAAAACGTCTCTGCGTGAACGGTCCGCGAAAGGGTCCGCCTCAGGCAAAAAATAGCCTGCGGACCGTCCGCCTGTACCCGGCGGACCGTCCGCCTAAGAAAGACGGCAGGGCCCCTTAAACCAACACTTAGCCGATTTTCCTTCAACCATATGTGAGGCAGACCGTCCGCCATACCAAGGGCGGACCGTCCGCCTGACCAAAATCAGCAAGGTTAAATTCCCTTTAACTTTTGAAAACGAAGTTAGCTCTCATGCATGCACTTATACTATTTGAGCAAGTTGGCACTAGAATCACAACAAGCAACCACAATTGACCCCTCTTAATAGTACGGCTATCTAGCCTATCAATCCGGTCAAATTCTCTTCTCTAAAACACCTTAGGACCGGTAAAAGAAAACAACCTATCTTTTACCTTTTCCTTTAGCATCCTCTTGCTTCAATATACGGCGATATATCGTAATCAATCATTGAAGCTCATCCATTCATCCGGACTAACCTAATCTCATCATCTCAATAGAATTGTTAGTCCATGATGATTGTCATTAATTACCAAAACACATTTAGGGGCCTAGATGCACTTTCAATGCAACGAGCCTTGGAGATGATGGTCTTGTTCATGCGCTCAGCCTTCTTTCCTGCAATAGTCATCAAAAGCATGCGAACAGAACTCTCCACCATTATCAGTACGAAGCACTTTTACCTTCTTCTCAGTTTGCCTTTCTATCATCACTTTCCAATCTTTAAAAGCAGCAAAAGCATCATCTTTATTTTTCTGAAAACAAGGCCATACTTTTCAAGAGTAATCATCAATAATAGTAAGCATGTAACGAGCACCACCAAGAGAAGGCTTACGAGAAGGACCCCATAAGTCAGCATGTACATAATCAAGAGTACCTTTGGTGGTATGAACAGAGGTATTGAATTTTACCCTCTTATGCTTCTCGAAGATACAATGCTCACAGAACTTCTTGCTACTCAAAGTGCAGCCATCCAGTAGGTTTCTCTTCATCAATTCTGCCATGCTAAGTTCACTCATATGTCCAAGACGCATATGCCAAAGGTTAGTCTTACTAGGTTCAGCATTAGTAACAGCAGCAGCAGCGGAAACAGAACCATGTAAAGTACTTCCTTTAAGAACATATAAATTTGCAGAATTCAGATCACCTACCAACCAAACAAGAGAACTTTTTGCTATCTTTAGAACTCCACCTGATCCAGAGTATTTGAAACCTTCTGCATCAAATGTACTGATCGAGATGAGATTTCTAGTCATCGTGGGTATAAACCTCACATTCTCCAACGTGCGTGTCACAGAACCGATGCCCACAATCTCACGTGGGTTGTCATCTCCCATACGCACAACACCTCCCTTCTGCACAGGTTTAAAAGAACTAAACCAATCTCTGTTAATGTTAATGCAGATATGAAAGGAACATGCAGAATCAAGTATTCATTGATCATGGTCAGAAACACAAGCAGCAACAGCTAGACAATCTCCTGAGTCAGAACCAGTACCAGCAGCAACAGAGGCCTTACCATCAGAACCTTTTCTGCCCCCCTTAGCCTTAAGCTTAAGACAGACCTCAATATAATGAGTTTTCTTCTTACAATACTTACAGAACTTTTTCGGTGGTCTGGACTTTGAACGACCTCTGCTTTCTTGGCTTTTGTGACGATCATAGTTTTCATTGGAGGACCTCTGCTCAGTTCTACCCCTTACACTTAGGGCATCGCCTTTGGAGGACGACCCCTCACCGTGCACCATGCCTTTCATCTTCTCCCTGGATTGGAGTGCCTCATAAACATCCGAAACAGTTAGTTCATCACGGCTCAAAAGTATAGTGTCACGAAAACCAGCAAAGGAACTGGGCAAAGAGCATAACAACAATAAGCCTAAATCCTCATCATCATACTCTACCTCCATTGACAATAAGTCAGCAACGATCTCCTTGAAAACAAATATGTGATTCAACACCGAACCACCCTCTTCCATCTTAAGCGTGAACAACTTCATCTTCATATGCATCTTACTGGTAAGATCTTTCGACAAGCAGATCGACTCAAGTTTGAGCCATAGTGCTGCAGCAGTCTTTTCCTGCAGCACCTCTTACAGAATATCATTAGATAGATGAAGTTGAATTAGGGACAGGGCCTTACGCTTGCGCTTCTGATCATCATCGAGCGCCTCATCCTTCTTCTTCCCGAATCTTTCCAGCGCCTCATCTAGGTCTTGAGTTTGCGCCAGAACAGCCCGCATCTTGACTTGCCACAGCGAGAACCTCGTCTTGTAATCCAACAGCGGTAGATCATACTTCATCGACGTCGACATGAGTGGAACGAATCTGAAACGGGCTCTTGATACCACTTGTTATACGCATCGGCGAATAAACGATGAAAGTAAAAGATCAAAGCTGTAAAGGGACACGAGATTTAACGTGGAAACCCTCCCGATGTGAGAGGGAAAAACACGGGCGCCAGCCAGCAAGAACTTCACTATGTCGAAGTTCGAGTACAACGCCAATGCGGCAGCTTACGAGGATGAATCAAATCTCCAATGGAAAACCCCAAACGGGATATATCATGACCCGTACCGTACCGCACTCCGGCCCAAGCCTCCCGGCGACGGGCCTCCGCTACGCTTCGTCAGAAGTTTGGCCTTTAGATATGGAGAATTTGGATCATCTTCAACAATGTTCGGCCAAAGCATTTGCCGCCCGGCCGGATTCAGAACATGAATGGAAGAGAGCACGCAGTACATCAGAAACTTGGCCTCCCTTAAAAAAACTCTCTGAATTTATTCCCGACGACGCCTGGTTTGGACAGCGCGTGTGGCGTGTCTCGACTCTCAAGATGGGTATGGGCCGGCATTAGGGCTTCGATGATGATTACTAGCCCCGTCGAATGAACTTGAGAAGCTGAGGTCCGGCCCGTTTAACAGCAAGTGTAGTAACGGTCAGCAGCCTAGGGTTTGCTTCTCAGTTCTGACAAGACAACAGCATTCCGGCCACCGTCTGAGTGTGATATCGAATTCCCCACCGCTCTGACCTACCGCGCCGACAGCCGCCAATCCTCATGGCCCCGGCAGCGTCGCAGCCGGAGCTCCCCGACGACGTCACAGAGACATCCTCCTCCGCCTCGACGGCGCGGCCGACGTCGCCCGTGCCGCCACCGCCTGCCGATCCCACCTACGCGTCGTCCGCGACCGCCGCTTCCTGCTCCGGTTCCGATCCCTCCGCCCTCCGCCGCTCATCGGGCTCCTCTCGTCGGGGGGCAAGCTCCACCCCGCCGAGCCGCCGCACAGCTCCGCTCCGGCGGCGCGCGGGCCGTCGCGTCGGACTGGCCGGCGGCGACTACCCCTTCTCGTCGTTCCTTCACAGCAGGGGCATCGCCCGCCTTCACCGACTGGAGCGTCTGCGACGCTCGCGGCGGCCGTGTCCTCCTCTACCGGTCCAGGCGCGGCGAGAGCGCCGCCGCCTTCCTCGACCTCGCCGTCGGCGACCCCTTGCACCGCCAGTTCGTCCTCATCCCGCCAATCCCCGACGAGATCGTGCTCAAGCGCTACAGCGCCGAGATGAGATCCGAGCCTTTCCTCGCGGCAGCTCTAGATGAGGAAGAAGGTCAGTGCCAATTCGAGGTGATCTACAATTGGATGTCAAACTACAAAATCGACACCTTCGTCTTCTCCTCCGGCACCGGGAAATGGCGTGCAGCCACGTCATTCAGCTTCCTGCCCCGACAGGTTGATTTTGAGCCCCAAAGTGTTGGTGCGCTACTACGCCGGCGGCTGCTTCTGCTGGGTGCATTTTGGGTGTGCAACACATGCTCGTG
>WEIB01001137.1:0-21065 GCA_015476505.1 Urochloa ruziziensis | reverse complement strand
GAGCCGAGTTTCGGGTCGTTTTGGTGTTCGATTCGATTGGTTCGAGTTCCGCTGCTCGTTTCTTGTTCCTAGGGTCAGTAGCTTGACAGTGGCTACGTGATCTTAGCAAGATCGCTCTCGGAGGTTTCGGAGTTGGTTTGGGAGAATAGCCGGATTGTTTGGAAAGATTTTTTATCGGCTCCCATTCACTCCCCCCCTCTCTGGTCGCCGTTTCGGTCCTTCATTTCCCCTTCATCCCCTCCACCTAGAACTACTTCGAATCATTCCTAGTTTGTATAGGTGAATTCATGGTTATGTGATTGAGTTTGTGCTGCTCATCTTTGTGCCATGATTTGATTTCCCGAGCTCCCTTCCCTTTTTCTATTTTCGTGGGTATTTTCGGAGCTATTTTTGGGGGATTTTCGTTCTTCTTGTTCCCGAGCGTTTTCTCTCGGATTTCTTTGGGGGATTCACGTATGAGTGCCTTGTGCCTCTTTTGCTGGTGATTCCTTGCCCCCAAATGCCGAGAATCGCTCTGGATTTGAGATTTTCGGGATGAACTCGAGGTCATGGTGTTCTTCGCGAGATCTGCGATTCCGGGAGTTGTACTGAGTTAGAGGCCGAGATCTTTTGGGAAAACACTCCACTGGAGGTCTAGATCATCTGACCAAAATCTCGCCTCAAGAGCTCAAGCGGTTTGGGAGATCCACTTTTGTTTTGACTTTTACCCGAGGCTCCCAGGCCCGGGCGGTTTAACCGCCCCCCCTGGCCGGTTTAACCGCCCCCTCCTGGGTGTGTTAGATCGAGCCAAGTTTCGGGTCGTTTTGGTGATCGTTTCGATTGGTTCGAGTTCCGCTGCTCGTTTCTTGTTCCTAGGGTCAGTAGCTTGACAGTGGCTACGTGATCTTGGCAAGATTGCTCTCGGATGTTTCGGAGTTGGTTTGGGAGAATAGCCGGATTGTTTGGAAAGATTTTTTATCGGCTCCCATTCACTCCCCCCCTCTCTGGTCGCCGTTTCGGTCCTTCATCAATACACCCCGGGTTTATCGTGTGGAACACGATGCTCGATATAACATCATTCTCTTATGCATTGCATCTCGTATAGGAACGACTCTCGCCGACAGAAGCCACAAGCCGATCCCGGCGCAAGAAGAAGGACGACACGAGGAGAAGCTGAACGTCGTCGCAAGCAAGTCAAGACCCGAACCAAGTTCGGAAGAGTCAATACTAACTTAGCTCGGGATTAAGGCAAGCCCCGGAGCATGTCCTATGTTTCGAAATCTTGCAACTATGTTTGTTAAGTTTTGCTTGTGCATTTACGTTTCAGGAGTTGAATTGAAACCCTAGTTGCATGAACCTAGGTACCTATGCTTTGCAATACTAGTATGATAGGTCGATAGCTGCCACGCTATAAGGACCCGGTAAAAGTCGAGTGATTTCCTGTCACTCGCGAGATATAGGAATCAAGTGCTTTACTTATGTTGGAATCATAAGGAGGACGGGTGGGGATTTTTGTCATGTAGATGCCCCGTCCGTGTATGCTAATGTTGGTTAAGGCCGAATGGTGTGGTACCGACGGTTAAGTTTTTGAAAGTACTAAGCACTTGTCGATTCTATGGGGTCAGTAAGTTTAGTACCTACATGACTTCAGGGTGCGGACTTTTTCCTGCTCCTTCCGGGAACTTCTACCCCATGCCTCGAACATGTGGGTACGAGGGGCTTAAGTGTTGGTTCGGCCGGCCTTAGACCTCGTATGCCAGGGGGAGTTTGGTCCTGGACGCGACTGGGGGATTGATGGGAACTACCTGGTAGCGCTAGCCTTTGGCTGAGTGCGATGATCCGAGTGTTTAGGTCCACCTTGCAAGGTTAAAATCGGTTCGAACTGTCTGTTTCTCGCAGCAAATGAGACTACTTAACCCCGCTGCTACATTGAGTAAGAAGTGGAACATGATGATGGAAAGAAACTTGATGCTTGCTTAATTGTTGCTCCACTTGCTTGGTTAGTATTGGTTTCTTACCTAGAATGGTTAACTTTAACTATAACTTGATGCTAAAATATTGAAAGTAAGGATCCACTTTTAGTCGCTCTTTGGCAAAACAAACCCACCAGCCAAAAGCCTTCTTGCATGTCTGGAAGTTGGTGATGTAGCTGTCACCCGATGGTTAAGTCTTGTTGAGTATTAGTATACTCAGCCTTGCTTGTTGAATTGTTTTTCAGGTAGTAACCTTGAGGACATGGTTGCAGGTCTTACCTGGCCAACCACCCTTCCTCTTGGTTGGACTGTTGTGTGGGACGAGGATGCTTCCGAGTGATGTCACGACGGCCTCACGTGACGTCATTCCCGTCGAATAAATTAGTTTATTTTCCGCTGCTTTCGAAACTCTGAATAGCCGTTACTTTATGCACTGAACTTGGTTTGTAATAAATTGCCTCAAGTGGGACCTATTTAATACTTGTGGATTGTTGTAACCTCTAGGACCCACCTTCGAGTGGGTATTTGTACGACTTGTTTCGATCAAGGTAACTGTTCGTGGTTGCATCGGGCTCGACCCGACAGACTGTCAGATTACTCCGATTTAATTGCGTGACGACCAATGGAAGGTTAGTGCTCTTAAGCCGGGTTAATTTGAGCGGTTCTGCCACAAATCAAGCAAAAGATGAAGCAAATTGGGCACAAGGCCAGGCCGGCCGGCCTAGGCTAGGCCGACCGGCCCCCTTCCCCCTCTTCTGGCCATGTCATTGATCCACAAGGTTACTAACTTATCAAGGATGAACACGAGCCGTGGATTTGATGTCGGTTTGATCAAAAGACCCGGAAGGCCTAGAGTGGGATTAACATGGATTGAAGGGCCCACAACCTAGGGTTCTTGGACAACTTTAACCGAATGCAACAACTACCGACTTCAGGACATCATCCAGGCCGTCCCAGCAAAGGTCGGTGCCACATGGCACCAGGGCCAAGCCGGCCGACCTAGATGAGGCCGACCGGCCTACCACCGTGACATCCACGCTTCCCCCTTTGCGTGGATGCTAAGCAGGAGGTGTGCGTGACAACTACGCCGGCTTCTACCCTTGGGAGGCTATAAAAGGCACCCTTCACCCCCATTCAAGAGACACCATCCAAAGGAGAGAAGAGTAGCTTAGTGATTTTGCTCTCATCGTTAGAGTTAGAGTAGGGAGAGTGTGGGTGAGTTGCTCAGGTGACAGCCGAGCTTTGTAGAGAGAGTTCGGGATTTCTTTCTCGGTCTTGTCTCAACATTTCCGCCCCCGAGGAATATATTCAAGAGTTATCTTCAGTAAGTCCTCGGTCTCTTGCCTTTAGTACCTCGCTAGTTTACAACTTACTTTTAAGTAAGTTATCTTATTTATTTGATCTGCGGGTACCTGAGTCTGAGCGAGTGACAGCGACTCTTGTTCGGGGTTTCCTCTATAGCCCTTCGCGTTGGGTGGAGGTCAGTGGCTGAAAGCTTAGGCGTGGTGCCTATGCTGGCTAGCCACCTCAGGTTGTGTTGCACCCCACCGAACTGCAGTAGTAGGCGGCAGGTGGTGACAGTCCTGTCCGTCCTTTGTACTCCACCACGTTCGGGTGTACTCATAACAGTAGTGCTGAGCCCGGAAGAACCCCTCTCTCATCCCGTTCTGAGTTCTTCCCGTTCTAGCCGTCGAAGCATATCAGATTAGATATAGATAGTTTGTCTGAGGTAACAAGTAGCTAACTAAAGTCAAGCTCTCTACCCGCTTACCTTGTGCTCCCTGGTGGGTCCGGTTAGAAGAAAAGTTCTAGGCTAGTCGGGTCTACCGTTCCTTGGATTCGATATCCAGGTTCTTACTCCCTGTTGACAGCCACTATATGCCACTTTTGACCGTCAAGCTTCCCAACTTAATAAAGGAACTAAGTGATTCTCATATAATATTTTATTTAAACTAATGAGTTCCACAAGTTTTGTGCACCAATATGTTTTGCAAGGAAATATAGGTAATAAGGTGCATAAATACCAACATCGGTGAAGTCATACAAGTGAAGGTTCATCCCGAGACAAAGGAGACTTGGACATGGTGCAAAATTTATCCAAATTACATATTAGACAGCCCCATGCCGAAGAGCTTTCCGAGATGATCGAAATGGATATTTGGATGACCCAATTCGGAGTCCGGACGAAAAAGTTACGCCTCCGGGAAAATCGCCGGCGAAACATGTCCGGCCGGTCGGCCTTACCTAGGCCGAACGGCCTGGACAAGGCCGGCCGGCCCTGGACCTCCACCAAACCACCTCAACCTTTGCAAGATGGCCTTAGGGAGTCACCAAAGGACCCCCAAGCATGGAATTGACAAGGATGAGTGAAGTTGAGACCGAAAGGCCTAGGACATGGAGTGGAAGGCCCACATGCAGCGACTAAACCGAACTTTTGGATTGGAACCGCCTCTTCAGACAACAAGCAACTATCCACGAGCGTGTCGATGCAACGGAGGGCCGAGAGGAGCCAGAGCCAGGCCGGCCGGCCTAGCCTAGGCTGACCGGCCTCTAACTGCCGAGCGTGGATCGAACGCCACTGCAACCGTCATTAGGAGAGCATCAGGACCGTCCAGGAGAAAGACGGTGCCAAATGGCACCATCTCCAGACTGAACAGCCTGAAGGAGGCCGGCCGGCCTATGCCCGTGGCCGTTACTCCTCCCCTTTGGCGTGGAAGCTAAGAAGGTCCTTGGCGTCATTCCTACGCGTGATACCGCCCTTGGAAGGCTATAAAAGGCGACCTCCACCCCCATTCTACACACCACGGTCAAAGGAAGAAGTCCAAGTGTAGTGTAGTGCTACCTATCTAGCTTAGAAAATAGGGAGAGTGGTGAGGTGAGAGTCCAAAGAGGAGCCAAAGTGTCGGCCCCTCTCTCCAACTTGTGCCTCCGAGGAATGAAGCTTCGGTTCGAGTAAAGTTCCTCTTCTTTTGTCTTTACTACTTTCTCTCCTTACATTAGTAGTTCTTGAATGCTTTCTCTAGTTGTGGGTACCTGAGTCTGCGCTAGTGACAGCGACTCTTGTTTGGGGTTTCCTCTATAGCCCTTCGCGCTGGGTGGAGGTCAGTAGCTGAAAGCTTAGGCGTGGTGCCTGTGCTGGCTAGCTACCTCAGGTTGTGTTGCACCCCACGGAACTGCAGTGGTAGGCGGCAGGTGGTGACAGCCCTGTCCATCCTTCGTAGTCCACCATGTTCGGGTGTACTCATAACAGTAGTGTTGAGCCCGGAGAACCCCATCTCTCACCCCGTTCTGAGGTTCTCCCGTTCTAGCCGTCGAAGCGACTAGAGGAATCAAGTATTCCTGATAGGAGGTTAGTAAGTTGACATTAGATTACCTCAGCCCAGCTTATCTGTTCTTCTTCACTCCCGTCGTCCCTGGATAAACCAGAACCACTTCTAGTACACTTCTCGTTCCTCGTGGATTCGATACCTTGGAACACTCATGGGTGAAAGCTACATCGTTATCCGTACGCTTGCGGATTTATCTGTTAGGCTAAGGACCGCCAACACTCCCCTAGTGAAAGGCTACATCGTACTCTGTGCGCTTGCGGATTTAGTTAGGCTAAGGAGTGCCAACAAGCTATTCTGGCGCCATTGCCGGAAAACGGTAGCAACACTAGTGTAGGATCTTTTTAGCCGTACACTTTACCCCCATAACCATCTACCACATGGAGTCTTCTCCTAGTTATCCGACGGTTCCATCTAGCGAGTATTTGGAACCGCCTTCATCTTGCCACCCCATACCACCTCATGGCTTCGAGATCCGTCCCAGTCTCGTTGCCATGGTTCGTGCACAGTCTTTCGGTGGAATGAAAGACGAAAGTCCCTATGCTCACTTGCAGGTTTTTGAAGAGAATTTCTCTCTTCTTATTATACCCGGCGTCAACCAAGACACCATACGATGGAAACTTTTCCCATTTTCTCTGATGGGAAATGCAAAATCTTGGTACGACCGGACTGCAAGGAGATTTAGCGGAGATTGGATCAAACTCAAGGACGAGTTTTGTCTGTTCTTCTATCCTTTCTCCAAGATCTTAAAGCTCAGAGTCGAGCTAATGACATATCAGCAAGGTGACGAGTCACTTGGAGCCACGTGGGAGCGATTCATTCAGTTGGCCAATTCAGGGCCACCGCATAACATTCCAGAGGAAATGTGAAGGACCGAAACGGCGACCAGAGAGGGGGGTGGTGAATGGGAGCCGATAAAAATTCTTTCTAATCGATCCGGCTATTCTCCCAAAACAACTCCGAAACCTCCGAGAACAATCTTGCCAAGATCACGTAGCCACTGTCAAGCTACTGACCCTAGGAACAAGAAACGAGCAGCGGAACTTGAACCAATCGAAACGAACACCAAAACGACCCGAAACACGGCTCGATCTAACACACCCAGTGGGGGGCGGTTAAACCGGCCAGGGGGGCGGTTAAACCGCCCGGGCCTGGGTGACTCAGGAAAAAGTCAAAACAAAAGTGGATCTCCCAAACCGCTTGAGCTCTTGAGGCGAGATTTTGGTCAGATGATCTAGACCTCCAGTGGAGTGTTTTCCCAAAAGATCTCGGCCTCTAACTTAGTACAACTCCCGGAATCGCAGATCTCGCGAAGAACACCTTGACCTTGAGTTCATCCCGAAAATCTCAAATCCAGAGCGATTCTCGGCGTTTGGGGGCAAAGGATCACCAGCAAAAGAGGCACAAGGCACTCATACGTGAATCCCCCAAAGAAATCCGAGAGAAAACGCCCTAGAATAAGAAGAACGAAAATCCCCCAAAAATAGCTCCAAAAATACCCACGAAAATAGAAAAAGGAAAGGGAGCTCGGGAAATCAAATCATGGCACAAAGATGAGCAGCACAAACTCCATCACATAACCATGAATTCACCTATACAAACTAGGAATGATTCGAAGTAGTTCTAGGTGGAGGGGATGAAGGGAAAACTAGTTCAAAGTAAAACCTAAAGAGATAACTAGAAGAGATAGCAACCACCAGCCCTGAAGGGGCCTATTAGTAGTCCAAGTGGTGGTGCTCTAAAGACTAAACTACCCCTAAGTGATACATACCCCTCAGGGGCAAATTTGACATTTGATCTTCAGATATTTTCCAGCTCGGGCACCTTCCACTGCAAGCTAGCTTCCCTCCGACACAAGCCTTGCAGTCACGCCGCGTGTCCTCCGGATCGAAGCTCCTCGACGCCGATGTTGGGCCAGCCCAGGGTCGCCTCGTCGAGTCCTCGGCCTTGGTTTTGAGGCCCAAACCAAGGGAAACCGTCCACCGATGATTTTGTGGCCAAATCACCAAACCCCGCGCGCAAACTTCGGTTGTTAGCCGCCACCTTGTGCCGGCTTCTCGTCCGCGTATGAGCTTCGGTTGTGAGCCGCTACCTCGCACCGGAACCACGTCCCCTTGCTCGTTCTTGCCAGCATGTGAACCGCACTTGATCCACCGGCCACCGGGTCCCTCGAACCAAGCCTACTTGTCTCTCCGCTCCTCGGAGGCTGCCATGGCTAAGACCTTTCGTGCCTGTTCTTCACCTGCACCAATGCAACCAAGCCGCATTCTACACCTGCAATACTTGAGCCAAGGGAAACGTCAATCCACACCACGTTGTCAATCACTCATCACACCAGGAAGCGACCATCCACCGGTCCTTGGACACACCGGGTCCTCAATCTCTCCCTTGATGAGTGCATTGACAACACACACATAGTAACCATTGATATGAAGAAAATATAAAAGAAATCGAAAACAAGACTCAAGCAAGTGACTAAAAGCAAGAACAAGCCGAGAACAAAGTCACTCTGCAAGAGAAAGCTCCAGAAACGCCGACCCTTCAAGAAGAAGCGAAAGGGCTCAACACCATCGGCAAAAGAGCAAAAGCACAAAACACAAATCACAAACTTCGAAACTTCCAACTCACTTTTCAAGACATTCAAAGCACTCCCCCTGCAAAGATGCAACTCCCCCTGAACAAGTGAACTTGTGCGTGCGAAAAAACACTCGAAAATGGCTCAACTCTCCACAAACTATGTGCACTCAACATAGGGGCGGTTAAACCGCCCAGGGGGGCGGTTAAACCGCCCCTGGCAGATGACCAAAGTTGAAAATGCCAAAATTGCACAAACCAACTCGCAACGATGCCGTTCCAACTTGAAAACCTTCCAAATATGCCCAGCAAGACATTCCAATGATCAAACTCTCAGAAACTTCGCAAATTTTTAGAAAACCTCATTTGGGCAAAACTTTTAAGCTCTCACAAAAATCCGACAAAATCTAGAGCAAAAACTTTCTCAAATTCGGCAAAATGCTCCCCCTTGCAAAATGCTCCAGAAATTCTCCCCCTGTTGACAATGCACACATCAAGGCAAAAATGTACAAAATGCAACTACAAGCTTCTCAAATATACAATGAGCAATACAAAATGCTACAAGTTAGAGAAGAGGCAAACAAGATAGTTCATCATGTCACACGGGCATTGCCATCAAGAAGGTGAAGACATATATCCAATTGACAAAGCCATGAGCAAATTGTATAGTTTGATCAAAAATGTCACCACATGAGCAAAGTCCTAACCATGGATTGTTCAAGCAAAAATGAACTTCATCTCACCAAAATCATGAAAGGACAAGCATTCTTGACAAAAGATCATCATAAACGCCCAAGTTCTACCTCATGTCATGTCAAAGCACGGAGCCATGTGTTCACTTCTCATGGGAGACTTCTCCGGCAAACAACATGCAACCGCTTAGCACCCATGTGTGCAAGTGTGTGCAATGGTGAAAGCATAGAGACATGAGCATAATTTTCTGCAAATATATCTTTTTCTCAACTTTCTTCTTTCATGCATAGACATCTCATTTTTCAAATTTTTCAAGTTAAGCATGGTACATGAAATGTCTTTGCGACAGAAAGAAGCTTATGCTCCTCCAAAAGATAAAGCATGGGCTAAACATTTACAATGACAAAGGTCTTTGACTCAATTGAAAAGAATATCACACCCTAGCATGATCTTAAGCAAGATATAGCCATTTCGGCTCAAACAAGACATGCACAGGCATTTACTCATGGGTGAAGAAGATTAAGTTCAGTTTGTCATTTTAATTTCGAAAAAGAGACTATCTCAAAAGAATATATATCAAAACCATCAAGAGCATAGCCATCCATACAAGCAATCCCTAGCCAGCATGCCTAAACTCTAAAAGTAGCAAGTTGTACCAATCACTGCATATAGGAGAAGCTCATCCTAAGATATGATACAAAAGATGAAATCAAGATACAAAAGCAAGACAAATGTACATCAAGATACAAAGATGGTACAAAAATATACATATACTACAAGAGAAGCCTCCAAAACTCAGCTCAGAAAACCGCACACACACCAAGTTCTCCTCGCAAGCGGGTGAAAGTAACTTGGTCAAGTGGCTTAGTGAAAATGTCTGCAAGCTGGTTTTGGGTAGAAACATGGGCAAGCTCAATATCTCCTTTCTCCACATGATCTCTCAGAAAGTGGTACCTCACTTCTATGTGTTTGGTTTTGGAATGAAGCACGGGATTTTTGGCTACGCTTATGGCACTGGTGCTATCACAAAGAAGTGGAACATGGGACATGTCTAAGCCAAAGTCTCTCAAGGTGTATGTGATCCAAAGCAACTGAGAACAGCAGCTAGCAGCAGCAACATACTCGGCCTCTGTGGTGGATTGGGCTACACTAGACTGCTTGCGAGAAGACCAAGACACAAGAGACGATCCAAGAAACTGACACTGACCAGAAGTAGACTTGCGATCAACACGACATCCAGCAAAATCCGCATCAGAAAAACCATGAAGTGCAAGAGTGGAATCGGCAGAATACCAAAGACCCAGCTCAGGAGTAAACTTGAGATACCTGAAAATCCTCTTGACGGCCTGACGATGTGAGGTCCTCGGTGAAGCCTGAAAACGAGCGCACAGACACACGCTGAACTGTATGTCCGGCCTCGTCGCCGTCAAGTAGAGGAGGGAGCCGATCATGCTCCGGTACTCCTTCTGGTCCACTGGTTCTCCGTCCTCATCCGCATCCAAAGCTGTAGTCGTACTCATCGGCGTAGTCATCGGCTTGGAGTCGCTCATGTCGAATTTCTTGAGGATGTCCTTGGTGTACTTGCTTTGGTGCACGAAAGTCCCATCCTTGGTTTGCTTGATCTGCAGCCCGAGAAAGAACTGCAACTCTCCCATCATCGACATCTCAAATTCCCTGCTCATATCGTCTGCAAACTTGGCAACAAGATCATGAGAAGAGGCACCAAAAATGATATCATCCACGTAAATCTGAACGATTAAAAGATCATTGCCACTTCTCAGCAAGAAGAGCGTCTTATCAACCTTCCCCATCACAAACCCCTTGCTAAGCAAGAACCCTCTCAACCTGCCATACCACGCTCTGGGTGCTTGCTTTAGGCCATATAAAGCTCGGTGGAGTTTGTACACTCGGTGTGGGTATCTCTCACTCTCAAAACCCGGGGGCTGCCTCACATACACTTCTTCCTCGATCACCCCATTCAAGAAGGCACTCTTCACGTCCATTTGGTACAATTTGAACCCTTTAGCAATAGCAAATGCTAGAAGGATCCGAATTGCCTCCAAACGGGCAACAGGAGCAAATGTCTCCTCATAATCTATCCCCTCCTGCTGCGAAAACCCCTGAGCAACCAACCTCGCTTTGTTTCTCACAATCTCACCACTCTCATCCCTCTTGTTCTTGAACACCCACTTGGTTCCTATGGGATGGCAATTTGGAGGTGGTTCTACTAACTTCCACACCTGATTTCTCTCAAAGTTCTCAAGCTCTTCATGCATGGCATTGACCCAATCAGAATCAGATAAAGCGTGTCCAACATCTTTGGGCTCAAAAGACGCGACAAAAGCAGAATGAGCATAATGAGAGATGTTCTGTGACCTCGACCGTGTAGTGCGTTCATCCATGTTCCCGATGATCTTCGAAGGTGGATGATCCCTCTGTACCAGCCGGGGAGCTTCTCGCCTCGAGATTGCCTCCCCCTCAACATCAGCTTCCACTTGAACTCGATCTGGAGCGCGACTCGACGAAGGTGTAGCAGAGGGGCCGTCGTCGAACGTCGTGGTAGTAGTGGAAGTAGAAGGTACAGGATCTCCACACGGTGCATGAAACTCTTCATCATCTTCATCATCAGGCTGTTCTTCCTCAAAGATGGGCTGTCCCAAGTCATCATCACCTGCACACTCAAAAGCAGAAGAGCTACACGGAATGGTCTCGTCGAAGGTGACTTCACAAGTCTCCATGATTTGGTTAGTCTCAAGATTGAGCACACGATATGCTCGAGAGTGATTAGCATAACCAAGAAAAATTCCATCCATCGAACGAGACTCAAACTTGTCCAAATTTCCTTTCTTCAAGATGAAACACTTGCAACCAAAAACCCGAAAGTGACTCACACGGGGGGAACGACCATGGAAAAGCTCATAGCAAGTTTTTTCTTGAAAGCACGAAGGAAAATCCGATTCGAAACATAGCAAGCTGTGTTCATCGCTTCTGCCCAATACTTCCTAGGAGTCCTATGCTCATCTAGCATCGTCCTAGCCATCTCACAAAGTGTTCTATTCTTTCTCTCAACAACACCATTCTGACAAGCAACATATGGCGAAGAGTATTGATGTTCGAGACCAAGATCACGACAGAAGGCATCAAAACGAGTGTTCTTAAATTCCGTACCATTGTCGCTACGTATAGCTCTCATGGCACCACCATTACTCTCGTTTTTCAACCTCAAAATCAGATCTCGAACAAAATCAAATGTCTCATCCTTCGACGCCAGAAAGAACACCCAAGCATACCGAGAAAAGTCATCAACAACCACAAGAACATACCACTTCCCACCAACTGAACGAACTCGAGCGGGGCCAACCAAATCCATGTGCAAAAGCTCCCCTGGACGCTCAGTCATCACATCTGTCAAAGGTGGGTGGGAAGCAGCAACCATTTTTCCATGCCTACAAGGTGCACAAACCAAATCTTTCTCGAACTTGAGCTTGGGCAATCCTCGGATAAGGTCAAGAGCACTCAAGCGTGTGAGTAAATCAAAGCTCACATGACCCAATCTCCTATGCCACTTCCAAAGCTCAGAAGAAGTACCAGCGATCAAACACCGTGAAGGACCAAAAGATCGAGAAAAATCAGCACGAAAAATCTGTCCCTCGGGAATGATCATACACACAAGGTCACCTCGAGAATCAAGAATTTTCGAATCACCACGCTTAAAACGAACCTCATAACCCTCATCAAGAAGCTGAGAAACTGAGAGCAAATTGAAACCAAGATTCTTGACAAGAGCAACCCGCTTCAACATGAAAGTGTCGCTCACCTGAATAGCACCCTCAGACAACACTCTACCTCTACCCTTATCCCCGAAAGTGATGTACTGCCTGGACACCACCGGGGTGAGACTGGAGAACCACTTACCATTACCTGTCATATGTCTCGAGCAGCCAGAATCCATCAACCAAAAGTTCTCCAAGCCTCCCACCTGCACAATCAGAACCGAGAACGAGAATGAGCGAATGACTCGACACTGGGGTTAGCACAAAATGAGTCAAACCAGTGTCGGGCCATCTGCTCAAAAGAGGGGTTAGCAAAATCAACTCTACTACGTGAAACCCTCTCGTCTCTCACCATCGGACCTCTAGCACCACGCGGGGGAAAACGTGGCCTAGACTCTCTCCTAGCCTCAAAGCTACGGTCGAACCTCCCTGAACCAAACTGACCGCGAAACGGAGGCCGCCTAGCAAACTCACGAACAGCTGAACACCACGACTAGCAACCACAGGAACTGTGCGCACAAAGGCGTCGCCTCTCGGCCAGGGTGAACGAGACACAGGCACACTACGAGAAGAGTAGTACCTGTCCCTGTTCCCCACATCCTTCTCTCTTCTCTCCTCCCTCTTCTTCCTTCAACAAAACTCCTCAAGGTGTCCATCCCTTCCACAGTGCTCACAATGGAAGCGGACTGGCTTTGGCTTTGGGGTTTCTCTCGGCTGTGCCCTCTCTCTCGGCTGGTAAACCCCACTCCTCACAAAGGTCACTCTCCTCTGAAAGTTATCTGTCTTAGGTGGAAACTTGGGAGGATCTGGAGTGGTGTCAAGCTTGTTTAGCAGGTGGTTTGGTTTGGGTGTGAAGGTGTTCTTGAGAATGGCTTTTGGTGGGTTTGTAGGAATGTTTGCGGTGGAGCTCTCTGGATCTCTCTCTCTCTCACCACTACTCTCACCAACCTTCTCAGAACCAAGACCACAACCATCAGCTCTCTTAAAGCTAGCAATCAACATCTTGAGCTGAGGCTCACGACCAGACAACCAACCCAAACACTGTCTCAGCTCATCATTCTCATCTTGCAATCGATTCACACACTGTTCTAGCTCAACATTCTTCAATGCAACAACATCACAAGCAGAACAGGAATTTGCAATAGGAGATTTAAGTTGTGCTTCAAGTGAACTAATCATGGTGCGTGATTCAAGCAACTGAGCATGCAAAGCAGGACAAGAAGTACAAGCACCTAGCAAAGATGACCTAGACTTCAACTCAGCAAGCTCAACCCTAGCACCCTCTAGTTCATCCAAGCAAGTCATGTGTTTCTCCTTAAGCACAACCAAATCAGCAATATGCACATCACAGAACGAGCATTCAACTTCATCAGACACAAGAGGAGCATCTTTCAACATGGCAATCTCAGACTCAAGCTTAGCTGCTCTCTCCCTAGACTCGCAAAGCAAAGACTCAAACTCCATAGCCTTCTTTCCAGTCTCAGAAAGCAAGGTCTCAAGCTCAGCCACTCTATCCTTGGACTCTCCTAGCAAAGACCTAAACTCCCTCTTCTCTTTGTTGGTCTTCCTAAGCACATCATCACGGTTATCGACCAACTGCTCTAATCTAGCAATCTCCTGACGCAAAGAGGTGGGATCGGTCAATACCTCATCCTCGGAGTCGGAGTCGGAGTCGTCCTTGCTCTTCACGGAGTCGTGCGCCATGGTGTAGTAGTCGACGGCGGTGAAGGAGATGCCGTTGAAGTTGCGGTTCAAGCTCTTCTTCTCCTTGCGGTGGCCGCGGTCTTCATCTTCACTGCTTGAGCTTGACGACGTGTTGGTGGAGCTTGTGTCGATGTCGCTTGCATCAGCCACCATCGCTCGAGATCTGTGCTTCTTGTGTCCACCGTGCTTGTTCTTGGATCTTCTCTCATCCTTGTTCTTCTGCTTGGAGCGGTACTCGTCCTTGGGACGGTGTTTGTGGTCGTCTCGCGGGCGGTGCTTGCGGTTGTAGTCGTTCTTGATCTCCTCGGGGCACTCGGTGATGAAGTGGCCCATCTTCCCGCATCTGTAGCACGTACTCCCCGCACGCCTCGAACCTTTCCGGTTCTGGTACATCCGCTCGAACCTCCTCGTGAGCAACGCGAGATCCTCCTCACTCAGCACCTCATATTCTTCATCTGGAAGGGACACAAGAGAAGACAAAGCAAAGTGTCTAGGAGTGTTAGCATGTCCATATCCAGAGCCACCGACTAGAGCCAGACTATGGGGATCAGTCGGACTCTTAGCCTTGGCAAGCAACTGTCTGTCCACCTCGGAAGACTTCAACTTCGAGAAAAGCTCATCAATAGAAAGAGTCTCATAGTTTGCCGACTCCATGATCGCCTCAACCTTGGCACCCCACACGGATCTATCAAGTGCTTGCAGGAGCTTGATAGCTCAGGTCATGATCCGAGTATGGGAGCACGGTAATGTTGGCTTTCATGTTGTTGACAATCAAAGTGAAACGCTGAAACAAAGCATCAATGACTCTCCAGGCAAATGAGCAAAATTCTCATATTCTCTTCTGTACATCGAGAAAAGCCTAGCCTTGACATGGCTATCACCACCGTGGGCTACCTTGAGCTTTTGCCAGATCTGGCTAGCTAGGTCCTCGCCCAAAACTCGCTCAAACTCCTCGGCAGACAAAGCACGGAACAAGTAGTCAACAGCTCAGGCATTCGCCTCAAATCTATCCTTTGCATCCTTGGCATCTAAGTTGGTGGGATTGACATAGTTTTCATCTTTCGTCACATCCCACAGCAACTTCCCTTTGCCTCACAAGAAAGCGCCCATACACGCGACCCAGTTCGGGTAGTTCTTCCCATCGAAGTGCGGAGGCCCGGAACCCCGATCTTGGTACGCCATCTTTGGATCTTAGACTGGTTAGAGTCGCAAAGACCCGTAACTGGCTTTGATACCAATTGAAGGACCGAAACGGCGACCAGAGAGGGGGGGAGTGAATGGGAGCCGATAAAAATTCTTTCTAATCGATCCGGCTATTCTCCCAAAACAACTCCGAAACCTCCGAGAACAATCTTGCCAAGATCACGTAGCCACTGTCAAGCTACTGACCCTAGGAACAAGAAACGAGCAGCGGAACTCGAACCAATCGAAACGAACACCAAAACGACCCGAAACACAGCTCGATCTAACACACCCAGTGGGGGGCGGTTAAACCGGCCAGGGGGGCGGTTAAACCGCCCGGGCCTGGGTGACTCAGGAAAAAGTCAAAACAAAAGTGGATCTCCCAAACCGCTTGAGCTCTTGAGGCGAGATTTTGGTCAGATGATCTAGACCTCCAGTGGAGTGTTTTCCCAAAAGATCTCGGCCTCTAACTCAGTACAACTCCCGGAATCGCAGATCTCGCGAAGAACACCATTGACCTCGAGTTCATCCCGAAAATCTCAAATCCAGAGCGATTCTCGGCGTTTGGGGGCAAAGGATCACCAGCAAAAGAGGCACAAGGCACTCATACGTGAATCCCCCAAAGAAATCCGAGAGAAAACGCCCTAGAACAAGAAGAACGAAAATCCCCCAAAAATAGCTCCGAAAATACCCACAAAAATAGAAAAGAAAAGGGAGCTCGGGAAATCAAATCATGGCACAAAGATGAGCAGCACAAACTCCATCACATAACCATGAATTCTCCTATACAAACTAGGAATGATTCGAAGTAGTTCTAGGTGGAGGGGATGAAGGGAAAACTAGTTCAAAGTAAAACCTAAAGAGATAACTAGAAGAGATAGCAGCCACCAGCCCTGAAGGGGCCTATTAGTAGTCCAAGTGGTGGTGCTCTAAAGACTAAACTACCCCTAAGTGATACATACCCCTGAGGGGCAAATTTGACATTTGATCTTCAGATATTTTCCGGCTCGGGCACCTTCCACTGCAAGCTAGCTTCCCTTCGACGCAAGCCTTGCAGTCACGCCGCAAACTTCGGTTGTTAGCCGCCACCTTGCGCTGGCTTCTCATCCGCGTACGAGCTTTGGTTGTGAGCCGCTACCTCGCACCGGAACCACGTCCCCTTGCTCGTTCTTGCCAGCATGTGAACCGCACTTGATCCACCGGCTACCGGGTCCCTCAAACCAAGCCTACTTGTCTCTCTGCTCCTCGGAGGCCGCCATGGCTAAGACCTTTCGTGCCTGTTCTTCACCTGCACCAATGCAACCAAGCCGCATTCTACACCTGCAGTACTTGAGCCAAGGGAAATGTCAATCCACACCATGTTGTCAATCACTCATCACACCAGGAAGCGACCATCCACCGGTCCTTGGACACACCGGGTCCTCAAAATGCTTATGCAGCATTTTGTTGGTGGATTGAAGCCAAAAAGTGCACAATTCTTGAACATCACTTCCGCAGGGTCAGTGTTATACAAGACAGCGGATGAGGTACAAGAAATATTAGAAAAGGTTCTCAGCTCTACCGAGTACACAGGAGTCTTCGACTACCCACCAACACCACCAACAACCCCCACAGACAAGCATATCAGATTAGATATAGATAGTTTGTCTGGGGTAACGAGTAGCAAACTAGAGTCAAGCTCTCTACCCGCTTACCTTGTGCTCCCTGGTGGGTCCGGTTAGAAAAGTTCTAGGCTAGTCACGTCTACCGTTCCTTGGATTCAATATCCAGGTTCTTACTCCCCTGGTGAAAGGCTACATCGTACTCTGTAACACCCTAAAAATGCCCTTTTAAAATTTCTAGTAATTAATTGTATTTGTCCAATTGCTCATAAAAATCATAGGGAAATAAAACTTTTTCGGAGAAATTAAAATCAAATATAAGGTTTAGGAACATGTATGTTGCATTCATGCTGCTGCACAATTTTTGGTTGCTTGGGTTGCTTTGTTTCTCTTTTTGTTTTTCTTCTTTTTCCTCAAGGTCCATCTTTGCCCCCTGCACTTTTTCCCCCCTTCCCTTCTTTCTCCTTCCCCCGCGCGCGCAGCCCGCTTCGCAGCCGCGCCGGCCCAGCCGCCTCGCCGCAGCCGCGCCCCCCCATGGGCCGCTGGCCCAACAGCCGCGCGCGCACCCCGGCCCAGCGCCCCGCAGCCGCGCCCCCGCCTTCCTTCCCACCTGGGCCGCTGGCCCAGCAACCGCGCGCGCGTCCCGGCCCAGCGCGCGGCGCTCCAGCTCCCCTCGCCCACGGCCGCCGACAGGCGGGCCCCGCCTGTCAGCCCCTTCCCCGCCCGCGGCCGCCGCCCGCGATCACCGCCGCAGCCGCCGCCGCCTGCCATTGAAGGCAGGGGCGTTACCCCGCGGCCGCCGCGCCCCCTTCCCCCTTTTTAAAACCCGTCGCCGCGAGCCCCGCCCCCTTTTCCACCCCGCAGCGCTCGCCCTA
This sequence comes from Urochloa ruziziensis, assembly GCA_015476505.1. Taxonomy (NCBI): domain Eukaryota; kingdom Viridiplantae; phylum Streptophyta; class Magnoliopsida; order Poales; family Poaceae; genus Urochloa; species Urochloa ruziziensis. Next base: position 3,385 of record WEIB01001137.1, on the reverse strand, counting down.
GCCCTCTCCCTCGCCCTCCGCGCTAGCGCCGCCGCTCGCCGGACCGAACCGCAGCGCCGCCGCTCGCCGCCGACGCCCCAGCGCCCCGGAGCTCGCCGTCGACGCCCCCATCGTCACCGCGGTGAGCTGCTCGACCTCCCCGTGCCCTCCGCGTCGACCCCCGCGAGCCGCAGCGCCCACGCGAGCAACCACGGCCCCGCCGGCCATGGCGCCGCCGCGCGCCGGCGACCGCCGCCGCCCGCCGTCGCCCGCAGCCCTCCCCGCCGCTGGATCCGGCCGCAACGGCCTGGATTAGATCCAGCCGAAGCGGTACGCGGCCGGCGCACCGTGGGCCATGGACCGTGGCCGCCGCGCGGTCCACGGGCCGGTCCACGGCACAGTGCGCCGCGCCGGCCCCGCCCCCCCTGCTGACGCCAGCAGACGGCGTCGGGCTGACGCCAGCCGGGCGTCAGCCGGCCGTCAGCCGCCCCGCCGCCGTCAGCCTTTTTGCGCTTAGGCCCCCGAGTTTCCTCTGTTTTACGCATAGGTCCAACGCAGTTTTAGTTTTCTCGCAGTTTAGTCCTTTTTATCGCGTTTAGGCCCCTGGTAGTTCTTGTTTCTTGCCAGCAAGTCCCTGTGGCTTGTTTTTAGCGTAGTTTTCGCGTTATAGCTCCGATTTGAGTGATTCTTGCGCTCATGTGTTCGTAGCGAAGTGTAGAATAGTTGTGTAACCTTCTTTTACCTTTTTGCTACTGTTTGGTGTACTGTTCTAATAGAATATCATTGCTTGCATGTATTGGTTTGTCTGGATGCTTGTATGGTGAATCGTGTGGCAGCCGGTGAGCCGTTCGAGTCCGCCCCGTTCGAGTTCGCGTACGACCAGGCCTACGAGGAGCAAGACCCGCAGCAACAGCACCTCGAGGAAGGCAAGTATAGCATGGATGATCCTTGTTTCCCATCCACATTAATTAAATTGCTCATGTATGCATGTGTCTAATCTGTTAAACCATAAGGATGTACCTAGTCTTTACCTTATACCTTGTATACCTGGGGTTTTGCATTGAGGGTAGCTTTGCTAGGCGCCGCTACTGTCACCCTCCAAATAAATGTTAATTCTGAGTAATGGTTTACTTTAATTTGAACGTTAAAAGAATGCTTTTAGCAACATGGTTCAGGGAGCTAGAGCAAGTGCTGTGTGCCTTGTTCTAGCGTCTCTCCGTAAGGTCCGGTTCGGAAAGCGGCAACCCAGGAACCAGTCGCCACCGCCGGAACTATTATGGCTCTGGTCTTGGTCAAGTAGCTCGTACGTCTCTAGCTTGCCAGTAGTTACCGAAAGGCGTACGTGGGGAGCTTGCGGTGCAAGCATGGACTTGATCCATCGAGGACGGACTCACCTGCGCTCTGAGATCCGTAGGCTATGTCTCGTTAGGCACAGTCCCGTGCTGGGAGTCTCAGCGATTGAGAACTCCACACGTTGCGCCGAAAGGGCGATGCCCGCGCTCTGGACGCCATTGATCCCCCTATGGTGCGTTTATCCATAGGCGTAAGTCAATCTCGATGCCTTGGGGTCATGCGCTGCAAGTTGGACCAAAACGGCTACTGTGCTTGTTAGGGTGTCTAGTGAAAAACCTTGTAGCGTCCCTATGCACTCACACCTCGGAAGTGTGGTACGTGCGTGGTTGGGTTGAAAGCTCTTTGAGCTTTTACGCTAACGGTTGGGTAAAGGGCGAAACCTCTGCAGAGTGTAAATCTATCATGATAGCCGTGCTCTCGGTTACGAGCGGCCTGGATCCTTTTTGATTAGAAGATGATGATGATGTTGTTGATGGTGCCCTATGGTTCTGATTATACTTACATCTTTAATTGGGGTTACAATCGGGATCTCTCACATATTTGTAGTAAATAGGGAATGATAAAACGAATCAACTAAAAATGCTAATGCAGTAAGCCCGAGTCAGCCTTTTCAAGCCTTTCATACCTCCGTGTTATACTTGTTAAGTATGATGGAATGCTTACACTTGTCAACAATCAACAAAATCCCGGACGGGTAACAGATGGAGAAGCAGTGAATGACGCCGCCCTCGCGGACTTTCCGGAGGATCTTCCGTACTTCTGAGCTGGGGTCAACCAGTCGGCGTCCCTGTGGAGCACGGCGCCTTTAGTTTTCCTTTTCGTGAGAGAGTTGAATAATTAGACTTCCGCTGTGACGTTGTGTAAGACTATGTCTTTGCTTTGTACTCTGATGTAAACCCTTTTAATTCGAGCATGTGTTCTCTGTTTTTACCATATTTGTATCGCTATATGTGGTTGTGGACTTCCTGGGCACACATATGGCCGCATTCGGTTTTTGTATAAAATCGGGTGTGACAAATTGGTATCAGAGCCGTGCTGACTGTAGGACCGCAGCCTAGATAGAACGGACGATTAGATTTTATTTTATCCTTGCTCCTCTATCTATTTTAGTTTATTTTATTTGATTTAAAAATTAAAATGCACTGCTTTATCTTATTTTCTTGGAAATGATGTTATTTGCTATCTTTTAGTTATTTTATTTAATTTAAGTTAAAATGCATTGTTTTGTCTTAATATTTGAAATGTTGTTCTCCGCTGTCTTGTTTTGCTTTATCTAAATTCTAATGAAAAAGGGTGTTCTTTTCAGCACGTCTTATCTGATTTAGCTTTATTCTAAAATGTTGTTCCGTCTTGTTTTATTTAGATCCATTTTTTTTAAAGAGATGTCTTGTTTTTGTTTTACGGGTTCTAATTGTATTTAAATGGTGTTGCTTTCTTTATTGTGAAAATGTTTAACTCTTTTGTTTCTACCTGTTCCCTCCCTTGCTATAGATGGCCCGCACGAAGATGACCCCGCGCAAGAGGATGTGTGGTTACCTTCCGCCTCGTGTCAGTGAGGCCATGCTCGCTGTTATCCGCCCCCAGGACGCCTACGAGCAGTGGGAGAGGAGACGGGAGCAGGCCTTGGAGCAGCTCCAGAGGGAGGTTGAGGAGCAGCAGCAGCTGGAGCAGCAGCAGCAGGAGCAGTCAGAGGAGGAGGAGGACCCCGAGGAAGTGGAGATGATGGATGCTGAGCAGGGGCAGCATCAGGAGGCTCCAGCAGGAGAGCAGGAGGCCCCAGCTGGTCAGCAGGTCGCCCCAGGAGGAGATGGATCTGGTGATGATCCAGTGGACTCAGATGACTCAGATGATGATGATGATGGTGAGCAACCAACGCCGCCACCTTCTCCACCAGCACAGCCACCTCAGCCAGAGAGGAGGTGGACCAGCACTGTCTACGTTCGAGATGGGGGCGACCACTTCTACCATACCCGCCTGCTCAGCATGCTCCGCGACCACTACGGTTCCAGCAGGGTTGGGGTAGAGTACCACAGCTCCTTCTGGACTCACCCCA
>WEIB01001135.1:0-20089 GCA_015476505.1 Urochloa ruziziensis | reverse complement strand
CTGCCTTCGCCGCGCTGCATTACTCCCCCGGATGCGCCGCGTCACACCGGTAACCGCCGCCTCCTCCCCTCCTCGAACCCGTAACGGCCCCCTTCAAGGCCCCCCCACTCGCGCGCGCCATTAATGGCCGCCGAGCTCCCCCTCGCCAGGCCGCCCCGTTTCCCCTCCCCTCGCGTCGCCCCGCTGCCCTCCGCACCCTATAAATAACCCCCGCACCTCCGCCGTGCTCCCCAGCCTCTTCCCCGCCCAAAATCGCCGCCCAAAGCCGCCGGCCGCCGCTCGCCGGAGTCCGCCGCCGCCCGCGCTCCTCCCCTTCAAGGGTAAGCCGCCGCCGCCGCCCTAACCCCGGTAAGAACCCCCTCAAGCTCTTCCCCGTCGCCTTAGCTCCCTCCAGGGCCAAACCGCGCCTCGATTCGAGCCTTCTAGCTCGCGGCCGCCGCTTCTCCGGCGAAGCGCCGCCCGCCGCCGTCGTCGCCCCCGCCGCCAGCGCGCCGCCGCACCCGCCGGGCGCATCTCAGCCGCCCGCCCTTGATCCAACGGCCCGGATCAAATCCGACCCGGGTCAATACCGGTCAACCCAGCCGCGCCCTGGCACTTTTGCAAAAGAGCCCCTGGGTTTTCTTTTAATTGCAGCGCCGTCCAGCCCAGTTCAAAAGTAATTAGAAAAGAGCCCCTAGTTCTTTCGTTTTAGCCCCTGTCTTTCTGTCTAATCTTGTCAGCCACCCCAGCTTAGTCCTTTTGCACGTTAGCCCTCCAGTTTTGATAAAATTAGAGTTTAGTCCTCGGTTTTTCTCAGTTTAGCCCCTGGAAACTAAGTTTTCTTACCAGTAGGTCCCTAAACCTTGTTTAGCTCATATCTTAGCCGTTTTAACTCCGTTTTGAGCGATTCTTGCGCTCACGGATTCGTCTCTGCATAAGGAACAGTTTTATGTGCTTGTTTTGTTCTGTTTATTATTTTTGGTGTACTGTTCTTTTATTTATTTGTATTGCTTGTGTGTTCGTGTAGAGAACGTGAACTTCGAAGAAGGGCAAGTGCAGCATTTTGAAGAGGACCAACAGCAGTTTGCAGAGAAAGGCAAGTGGCTTTCCCCCCCTCATATTCTTTTTATAACCCAGAAATGTCATCTTAATTCACCTTTACATTTACTTATGATTTGCATAAACTTGACGGGTCCTATGTTAAGGATTTGCCTAGATTTTATCCTTATACCTTGTCAAACCGGGTTTTAAGTTATGTTGGGTAGAAATGCTAGTTGCTATACGGTTATGGTGGTTTCTTTTGAACAAATGTTAAACTGGTTATATTTATGTGGAACTTTGGTAATTGCAAGATCACTTTTGTTAATCGAAACATGGAGAACCACCCGGGAAAACAGTGCATCCATAAGTGTCATATGGCTCTGACTTTGGCAATTAACCAAGTGAATTTAGTGCTTTATAATCTTACCTGAAAAGGGCAAGAGGGGTGGCATCGACGGGGTATAGCCCGGTCCTCTTGGGGTAGCAGCCTTTGTTAAGGTGCTGGCCATTAGGGAGGGTTATGCTCTGCGGTGACTAGAAACCTTAGCGGATTATTTTGTACTAAGTATATTTGGAGAAAACCTCAATGTGAATCCCTAGCCATTCACCTCGGAAGTGTCTAAGGGCCTTGCAATCCCGGGCGACATGGGAAACACTACTTATGGTGAAAGTGTACAACCTCTGCAGAGTGTTTAAAACTGATATATCAGCCGTGCTCACGGTTAAGAGCGGCCTGGACCCTCACATGATAATTAAACTGGAAGATGAAAATAAATTGTGGTTTCTTTGGTTCTGAGTTGCTATGGTTCTCTTTTTCTTTAAGGGGTTGGTATAAACTTGTACCTAGTAAATAGGCGCTTGCTAATAAAATATGACCAACTAAAAATGCTAAATGCCATAAACCTTAGCCTTTCCTTGGAAGCTTTGCATTTCCCCCACATGCTGAGTACCAACCATAAGTGTACTCACCCTTGCTCCAACTGCTGTTCAGAAGATTCGGATGTTGAGGGATTCTTCGATGACTTTGAGGATTTCTAAGGCAGGCGTTCACCAGTCAACTGCCGTGGGAGAAGTCCGCTGCAGTTTACGCTTTAAGTTATCGATAAACGATTAAAGACCTTCGAGTCTTCCGTGAGAGTGTAATAAAGTACTTTATTCTATCTCTACGTTTTGAACATTGTCTTATGATATTTTCACTGATGACGTCAACATATGTGTGTAAATGGATCCTGGCGCACATATGCTATGCATTCGCTTTTGTCCTCAAAATCGGGTGTGACAGAAGTGGTATCAGAGCTATGTTGACTGCAGGACGCTAGCCTAGATAGAAATGGTCGAAATAAGGATTCATGATCTAGCAAGCCATTCAGCTCCAAAAACACCTCCTTATTTCCGCGTAAAAATCTATTTTATTTTGATTTATTTGTATCTCTTATTTCAACATATTTCTGAGTTTGTTTCTTAATCTGTCAGATGGCCAGGACCAAGCAAACTGCTCGCAAGAGTACCGGAGGACGTCAGGTTCGCATCGCCCCTCCTCAGCCAGCTCCTCCTGTTTCCCCCGTGGAGGAGGAACCAGCAGAGATGTACTTCTACGTCGAGACGGAGGATGGCCGCATTTTGGAGATTGGACCGGACGGACAGCTGGTGACCCCCGTCGCTTCGCCAGCACCAGCTCCGGCATCACCAGTGCCACTAGAGGAAGAAGCCCCGACACCACCTGCGGCTCCTGGTCCAGATGTCCCCGCACCTGCTGCCGCTGGGAGGAGATCCAGATGACTCTGGAGACGATACTGAAGATGATAGCGAGGATGAAGACGAAGATGAGGATGAAGACGGAGATGGTGAAGGTGACTCCGATGATGAGGGCGACAACAACAACGACAACAACAGCAACAACAACGACGCCCCCGACAACAACCATGAGGCTAATGGCAATCAAGGTGATGATCAGCAGCAGATGGAGGCGACTTGCGAGGTTATCACCTCGGCGGATGAGCAGGGCTACATCTCCACCCTGCTCGAGGACGTGCTGCATGAGTTGGGCAGCACCGTGAGGCCACTCTATGTCACCCAGCGCGTCTCCGACCCCGCCAGTCGACGACTACTACTTCACCTGTATCCACATCCGTGAGCGCAGGGAGACTTCAGGAGGCTTCCGGTCTCGTTCGATGCACGACTCCAACACGCCCCATGGTACCTACGCCGCTTCCATCAGCGAAGCCGCCAGGAGGGCCTTATGGTCCATCTGCTACGAGCATCGTCTTCAGCTGAGCACCACCGACTTCCGTCACCTTCCTCGTCGTCCCAGAGGCACAGAACAGACGAACGTGATGATGGGAGAAGCTGGAGAAGACCGCATCAACATCCTCACTCGCGTGACTGCTGCTTTGAACTCTGACTTGGATGGCACTCCTGGTTCTATCACCGGCTTCCTAGGCTAGGCTCATAGCTTAGTTTTCATCAAGTTATCCCGTTAGAACCGTTCCTGCGAGGACGTGCGATGTGTTAATGTTTGCTGTTTGAACAATGGTTGATTTGGAGTTTTGTTATGATTGAGATGTTTTGTGGTGTGATGGCTGCAAATACATCCTAAATAAAATAGGTTAAGTCTTTTAAATTTAAATCTTAGCCCCTTTTCTTTCATCTTTCAAGCAATGCAATTCTGTTCACGTCATCTCTCAGACACAGCAACACTGTTTGATTTTTAACCGAAGCTTCAGAACTCCGATCGACATGAATCCAATTGGGTTGGAATGAGGATTTAATAAGTTATTTCCTGGTAAAATATCGCGATTTTAGGACTTTCAGTTCGTGAGTTATGCAACCGTCTTTACAGAAATGAGAATCTGTCAGAACAGCCTGACACAGTTAGCTTCTTTATTTTATATCTCGAGCTACAGACATTGGATGGAGGTGATTCAACTTGGGTTAGCTTCAGAATTTTATGAACTAACGCCTGGTAAAAATACACGATTTTTAGATACACTATCTAAGAGTTACAACTGATTTAGCAAGGGAGACAGAATCTGTACAATCTGAACATTTGTCAATCTTTCAATCTTTGATTACTTATGATACTTTACTCCTTTGTCTACATCGATCTGAGCCTTATGTTCCTAACAAATCAGATGGTGAACACCAGGTCTGGAGGAGGACAGGACGTCCCAAGTCAAAGGCGTGCACATATAATCAACCAGCAGATCCCGGCACTGCCACCTCCACTGACTCCGCAAGCACCGCCTCCCCAACCGGATCCAGCCATGGAACAGTTCTTCGCAAACCAGACAGCACTGTTGCAGAACCTCACCACCGTTGTTCAAAATTTACAAGCTCAACAGAACCAACCGCCACCAAATGCACCACCACCGCCACCACCGCCCAGGGACAAGCACCGGGAATTTATGAGTCATCACCCTCCTACTTATTCTCACTCAGCTGATCCCTTGGATGCTGATGACTGGCTAAAGATCATCACCAAGAAGCTGGAACAGACACAATGCACCGATCGTGAGAAGGTCTTGTACGCATCAGGTCGTTTGGAAGGTTCCGCATCTGACTGGTGGGATGCTTTCACCACTGCACATGAGACTCCCGACACCATCACTTGGGAAGAATTCAGGACTGGTTTCCGTACACACCATATTCCAGCTGGTGTGATGAAGCTCAAGCAGAGAGAATTTCTAGCATTGACTCAGGGTAATATGACCGTTAGTGAGTACCGGGATAGATTCACTCAACTGTCTCGCTACTCCCCTAATGAAGTTGACACTGATGAAAAGAGGCAGGAGCGTTTCCTGAATGGTCTGATAGGCCCGCTCAACTACCAACTGCAAAGCCACACCTTTCCAAATTTTCAGATGTTGCTAGACAAGGCCATTGGTTTGGAAAGCAAGCGCAAGGAGCTTGGTGAGCAGAAGCGAAAGTTCAAATCTCAGGGGCAATTTAGTGGCAATAGCCGCCCTCGCTACAACTCACCGCAGGGGTTTCAGAATCGCTTCGAAGGACACAGTGGAGGCTATCAGCAGAATCAACAGGGTCAACGTTCCTCTCAACAGTTTCAGCGTTTCAACCAACAAGCACCACGCACTCCCAACCCGCAGCAGAACCGGTCCGGCAACGCCACAGGTGCACCTGCAAGGGCTAACCACCCAGTCACCCCCGTTCAACCAAATGGCTGTTTCAAGTGTGGCGAAGTGGGGCATTATGCCAATAACTGCCCCAAACGCAACCCTCAGACTCCCCAGAATCAGAGAAGCAATGCCCCGAGATCTGCTCAACCGTCTTCTCAAAGCAACAAGGGCCAGCAGAACTTCGTACGTGGAAGAGTGAACCACGTGACTGCTGATACTGCCCAGGAAGCTAATGATGTTGTGCTCGGTACGTTCCTCATCAACTCTGTACCTGTATCAGTTTTGTTTGATTCTGGAGCATCGCATTCGTTTATAACAGAACAATTTGTGGCAAAGCATGACATCCCTAAACAATCTATGAGAAAGATGTTACTAGTTAATTCCCCGGGCGGCGAGATGAAAGCTAGTCACCTATGCCCGCGGGTCAATCTTAAAGTTTTGGGGATAGATTTTCCATCCGACCTAGTGGTCTTAAAATCCCGTGGTATTGATGTAATTCTGGAATGGATTGGTTAGCGGCATATGATGGAATTATTCAGTGTGCCAAAAAGTCCGTGTTACTAACCAGCCCTCAAGGGGACAAGATTGAATTTGTTGCTACTGGCTCAGCTAAGGAAGAGAGTACAGCCAATCATCTAGAAGGAAAGGCATTAGAAGATATCAAAATCGTCTGCGAATATCCAGATGTCTTTCCGGAAGACTTACCAGGTATGCCACCTGACCGCGATATTGAGTTCTCTATTGAGCTTATACCTGGCACTGCACCCATATCTAAAAGACCCTATAGAATGGATGTCAAAGATCTAGAAGAACTTAAGAAACAAATAGAAGAGTTGTTACGTAAGGGTTTTATCCGCCCTAGCTCGTCACCTTGGGGAGCGTCTGTTCTCTTCGTTGACAAAAAGGATGGCACCAGAAGGTTGTGTGTGGATTATAGAGCTCTCAATGATGTGACTATCAAAAACAAATATCCACTCCCTAGAATCGAGGATCTATTTGATCAAATGAGAGGTGCGAAAGTGTTCTCCAAAATCGATTTACGATCAGGCTATCACCAATTAAAAATCCGAGCAGAGGATATTCCGAAGACAGCATTCACTTCCAGATATGGTCTATATGAGTTCCTTGTGATGTCTTTCGGGTTGACAAATGCGCCGGCATACTTCATGTATTTGATGAATAAGATTTTTATGGAATACCTTGACAAGTTTGTGGTAGTTTTCATTGACGACATCCTGGTGTTCTCTAAGAGTGAAGAAGAGCATGAGGAACACCTGAGATTGGTACTACAGAAGCTAAGAGAAAACCAATTGTACGCTAAATTTAGCAAGTGTGATTTTTGGTTGAAAGAGATTTCCTTTCTTGGACATGTTATCACCGATGGAGGAATCATGGTAGACCCCGGTAAGGTTCAAGATGTGTTGAACTGGAATCCGCCTCAGAACGTGCCAGAAATCAGAAGCTTTCTTGGACTAGCAGGTTACTACCGTAGATTTATTGAAGGATTCTCAAAGATCGTAAAACCCCTCACCTCGTTATTAGAAAAAGGAAAAGAATTCAAGTGGGATGCGGCGTGTCAAGCTAGCTTTGAAGAACTGAAGAAAAGATTAACCACTGCTCCTGTGCTGATAATGCCTGATATCCACAAGGGGTTTGACGTTTACTGTGATGCTTCACGTCTGGGACTTGGATGTGTTTTGATGCAAGAAGGCAGAGTAGTGGCCTATGCCTCTAGACAATTGAGAAAACATGAGCAGAACTATCCTACGCATGATTTGGAGTTAGCTGCCGTAGTGCACGCATTAAAGATTTGGAGACATTACATGGTGGGTAACAAATGTCAGATCTTCACTGACCATAAGAGTTTGAAATACATCTTCACTCAAAAGGATCTTAATCTTAGACAATGCAGATGGCTAGAATTGATTAAGGATTATGATTTGAGTATTCAGTATCATCCTGGTAAAGCGAACGTTGTAGCGGATGCTTTGAGTCGAAAAAGTCAAGCTAATGCAACTATAGCCAGATTGATGCCTCAAGAGTTGTGCTGGGAAATGGAGCGACTTAACTTAGGGTTTCTTGCTCAAACTGAAGTCATGACCATGGAAGTAGAGCCTACCCTCGAACAAGAAATTAGAAAGGGACAATTGACGGACGCCAAATCAAGGAAATTAAAACCTTGATTAGTTTTGGAAAAGCTCCAGATTTTACTGAAGATGACCAAGGAACTGTTTGGTTCAGAAAAAGAATTTGTGTACCCGATATTGACCACCTTCGTGAGCTCATATTGAAGGAAGCCCATGATTCAGCCTATTCTATTCATCCAGGGAGTACTAAGATGTACCAGGATTTGAAAGAGAAATACTGGTGGTATGGGTTAAAAAGAGATGTAGCTACACACGTTGCTTTGTGTGACGTATGCCAGAGAGTAAAGGCAGAACACCAAAGGCCAGCCGGTCTACTTCAACCCTTGAAAATACCCGAGTGGAAATGGGATGAAATTGGTATGGATTTTATTGTGGGATTACCCCGCACTCGCGATGGCTACGACTCTATATGGGTTATTGTGGATAGGTTAACTAAGGTTGCTCACTTCATACCGGTCAAAACCACGTACACAGGGGCCAAGTTAGCAGAATTGTATATGTCAAGGATTGTGTGTTTACATGGTGTGCCAAAGAAGATAGTGTCTGATCGAGGCACCCAGTTCACGTCACGCTTCTGGCAAAAGTTACACGAATCAATGGATACAAAGCTTAATTTCAGTTCGGCGTATCATCCACAAACAGATGGTCAGACTGAAAGGATCAATCAAATCCTAGAGGATATGCTGAGGGCCTGTGCATTAAAGCATAGTGACAGCTGGGATAAAAGTTTGCCGTATGCAGAATTCTCTTATAACAATAGTTATCAAGCTAGTCTCAAGATGGCCCCATTTGAAGCTCTATACGGGAGAAAATGTAGAACACCTTTGTATTGGAGTCAGACGGGAGAAAGTCAGGTTTTTGGACCAGAGATTCTTCAAGAGGCCGAGAAACAAGTCCAAATGATCCGCGACAATCTTAGGACTGCACAGTCCCGACAGAAGAGTTACGCTGACACTCGAAGGAGAGAACTGACATTTGAAGTCGGAGATTACGTATATCTCAAGGTTTCGCCAATCAGAGGTCTCCGAAGGTTCAAGGTTAAAGGAAAGTTGTCACCACGTTATATTGGTCCTTTTCAAATCTTGGAAAGAAAGGGTGAAGTGGCATATCAACTAGAGTTGCCTGCTCGATTGTCGGATGTACATGATGTGTTTCATATCTCTCAGTTGAAAAAGTGATTGAGGGTACCCGAAGAACAGTTACCTCTGGAAGAACTCAATGTGCAAGATGATTTGACCTATACGGAACATCCTATCAAGATACTAGAAACATCCGAAAGAGTCACTAGAAGTAAAGTGATCAAAATGTGCAAAGTTCAGTGGAGTCACCACTCCGAGGATGAGGCTACCTGGGAGAGAGAAGATGAGCTTATCGCAGAATTTCCTCAGCTGTTTCTCAATCCTTCTGAATCTCGAGGACGAGATTCTCTTTAAGGGGGTAGGATTTGTAACACCCAAAAATCCATCACAAAAAGTTATTCAAAAAGTTTAAAAAAATAATAATTGTTTTAGGATCATCTTGTGTTTGACGCATCCATGCTGCTGCATTTAATTTTTTGAGTGGTTCGAATTCAAATTTGGTTGAATTCGAATTTAGTTTGAATGTTGTTTTGCTTAATCTTCAGCAGTTCGCTTTTGCCCCCTTAACTCCTCAGCCCGCTCAGCTTTTTCCCCCACTCCTCTTCTCGCTGCGGCCCAGCCAACGGCAGCGCCGCGGCCCGCTACCGCATGCGCGGCCCGCTTGGCCAGCCGCGGCCCAGCAGCGCGCAGCCCGCGCCCCGCCGGCGCCGAAGGCACCCCGCCCCTTTTCCGCTTTCCTTTCGCGCCCGCGCCCCGCAGCCGCTCGGGCGTTTTCCGCCTTCACCCCGCGCCGCTGGCAGCTGGGGCCCACTTGTCATCCCCTTCCTCCGCCCGCGCCGCTCAACGGCCGCGCCGTCGCACTCCTCCGCCTTCGCCGCGCCGCATTACTCCCCCGGATGCGCCGCGTCGCACCGGTAACCGCCGCCTCCTCCCCTCCTCGAACCCGTAACGGCCCCCTTCAAGGCCCCCCCCCCACTCGCGCACGCCATTAATGGCCGCCGAGCTCCCCCTCGCCGGCCGCCCCGTTTCCCCTCCCCTCGCGTCGCCCCCGCTGCCCTCCGCACCCTATAAATAACCCCCGCACCTCCGCCGTGCTCCCCAGCCTCTTCCCCGCCCAAAATCGCCGCCCAAAGCCGCCGGCCGCCGCTCGCCGGAGTCCGCCGCCGCCCGCGCTCCTCCCTTCAAGGGTAAGCCGCCGCCGCCGCCCTAACCCCGGTAAGAACCCCCTCAAGCTCTTCCCCGTCGCCTTAGCTCCCTCCAGGGCCAAACCGCGCCTCGATTCGAGCCTTCTAGCTCGCGGCCGCCGCTTCTCCGGCGAAGCGCCGCCGCCTCCGCCGCCGCGCGTCGTCGCCCCCGCCGCCAGCGCGCCGCCGCACCCCGCCGGGCGCATCTCAGCCGCCCGCCCTTGATCCAACGGCCCGGATCAAATCCGACCCGGGTCAATACCGGTCAACCCAGCCGCGCCCTGGCACTTTTGCAAAAGAGCCCCTGGGTTTTCTTTTAATTGCAGCGCCGTCCAGCCCAGTTCAAAAGTAATTAGAAAAGAGCCCCTGGTTCTTTCGTTTTAGCCCCTGTCTTTGTGTCTAATCTTGTCAGCCACCCCAGCTTAGTCCTTTTGCACGTTAGCCCTCCAGTTTTGATAAAATTAGAGTTTAGTCCTCGGTTTTTCTCAGTTTAGCCCCTGGAAACTAAGTTTTCTTACCAGCAGGTCCCTAAACCTTGTTTAGCTCATATCTTAGCCGTTTTAACTCCGTTTTGAGCGATTCTTGCGCTCACGGATTCGTCTCTGCATAAGGAACAGTTTTATGTGCTTGTTTTGTTCTGTTTATTATTTTTGGTGTACTGTTCTTTTATTTATTTGTATTGCTTGTGTGTTCGTGTAGAGAACGTGAACTTCGAAGAAGGGCAAGTGCAGCATTTTGAAGAGGACCAACAGCAGTTTGCAGAGGAAGGCAAGTGGCTTTCCCCCCCCCCTCATATTCTTTTTATAACCCAGAAATGTCATCTTAATTCACCTTTACATTTACTTATGATTTGCATAAACTTGACGGGTCCTATGTTAAGGATTTGCCTAGATTTTATCCTTATACCTTGTCAAACCGGGTTTTAAGTTATGTTGGGTAGAAATGCTAGTTGCTATACGGTTATGGTGGTTTCTTTTGAACAAATGTTAAACTGGTTATATTTATGTGGAACTTTGGTAATTGCAAGATCACTTTTGTTAATCGGAACATGGAGAACCACCCGGGAAAACAGTGCATCCATAAGTGTCATATGGCTCTGACTTTGGCAATTAACCAAGTGAATTTAGTGCTTTATAATCTTACCTGAAAAGGGCAAGAGGGGTGGCATCGACGGGGTATAGCCCGGTCCTCTTGGGGTAGCAGCCTTTGTTAAGGTGCTGGCCATTAGGGAGGGTTATGCTCTGCGGTGACTAGAAACCTTAGCGGATTATTTTGTACTAAGTATATTTGGCGAAAACCTCAATGTGAATCCCTAGCCATTCACCTCGGAAGTGTCTAAGGGCCTTGCAAACCCGGGCGACATGGGAAACACTACTTATGGTGAAAGTGTACAACCTCTGCAGAGTGTTTAAAACTGATATATCAGCCGTGCTCACGGTTAAGAGCGGCCTGGACCCTCACATGATAATTAAACTGGAAGATGAAAATAAATTGTGGTTTCTTTGGTACTGAGTTGCTATGGTTCTCTTTTTCTTTAAGGGGTTGGTATAAACTTGTACCTAGTAAATAGGCGCTTGCTAATAAAATATGACCAACTAAAAATGCTAAATGCCATAAACCTTAGCCTTTCCTTGGAAGCTTTGCATTTCCCCCACATGCTGAGTACCAACCATAAGTGTACTCACCCTTGCTCCAACTGCTGTTCAGAAGATTCGGATGTTGAGGGATTCTTCGATGACTTTGAGAATTTCTAAGGCAGGCGTTCACCAGTCAACTGCCGTGGGAGAAGTCCGCTGCAGTTTACGCTTTAAGTTATCGATAAACGATTAAAGACCTTCGAGTCTTCCGTGAGAGTGTAATAAAGTACTTTATTCTATCTCTACGTTTTGAACATTGTCTTATGATATTTTCACTGATGACGTCAACATATGTGTGTAAATGGATCCTGGCGCACATATGCTATGCATTCGGTTTTGTCCTCAAAATCGGGTGTGACGGGCGGTCCATGCTACTCCCAGTGACGCAGATAGGTATGAAAGTCTTGTTGCGCAGCGTGTTCTTAGTACACAGGTCGCCCCGCCAGAGAAAAATCAGCGACACACTCTTTTCCATACAAAGGGTGTTGTGCAGGAGTGGTCGATTCGCATCATCATTGACAGCGGTAGCGCCGGGTACTTGGCGAGTACTACGCTGGTAGAGAAGTTGTCCTTACCCACCCGTAAGCATCCGCATCCCTATCATATTCAGTGGCTTAATGATGGTGGAAAGATTAAAGTAACACAGTCGGTACGTGTTCCGTTCTCCATAGGTGCCTATTCTGATTTTGTTGATTGAGATGTTATTCCTATGGAGGCCTGTCCTTTGTTACTTGGTAGACCTTGGCAATATGATACTCATAGCTTGCATCATGGTCGTTTGAATCATTATTCTCTCATGTTTAAAGGTCAGAAAATAATTATACATCCCATGACACCCGAACAAATTGTTAAAGATGACCTTGCTCGAGCCGCTAAAAATGCTAAACAACTTGTACCATCACCTTCTGAAATCAAGTTGAATGCGCCTGTTTTATTTGCTGCACATGCTGATTTTGTTGATCTTTGTGTTGATGAGCTACCTTGCTATGCATTGTATGTTCTAGTGTGCTCGTTTCACTTGATGATGTACCATCTTTGGATATTCCCCCTGCGGTTGCTAACCTTTTGCAGGAGTACGCTGATGTTTTTCCCAAAGATTTACCATCGGGACTACCTCCACTTCGTGGCATTGAGCACCAGATCGACTTCATTCCCGGCGCACAGCTTCCGAATCGCGCCCCGTACGACACAAATCCCGACGAGACGAAAGAGATTCAGTGCCAGGTCCAGGCGTTGCTTGACAAAGGGTACATTCGTGAGTCTCTTTGATAGAGCTAGAGTGCCCGATCTTTCGGTGAGTGGAGGATAATTTCGACTTGGGCGGAAGTAGACCCTCACGATCCGACTACGACGAGCGAACCCGAAGCGCCAATGCAATCGCTGAACCAACTCCCTGTGGTTACCGACCTTGTTGAAGCAAGATCAGCCTGATCACGAAGATCAATTCCTGTGCGCAATCGAAGAACGAACAAGAACGAGAGGCGAGCAATCTTATTATCACTCGAAGGTGGAGTTCTGAATCACGAGGACAGCACGTATTTGTGCGGCCGTGAATGTAGCTAAAAGCTAGATGTAAAACAAAACTCAAGACTTCTTGGCGGCAGCTAGGGGGTATATGAGAGGTGGAGGATGACCAAAGGGGTGCTGGGGTCATGCTCCAACCCTAGGACGCGTCCCTAATGGACCCAACTTGATACACGGCCCGTGGGCCAAAATAAGGTGTCGCAGCACCTGGACAGAAAAACCTTCGGTCAATGATTTGACGATTTCGGCCGCCTCAGGATAGATATGGACCCGAGGCCGGATCCATATGAAAGTAGACTTCATAAGCTTTCCATCAAGTACTTGAACGCCCCAAACGGAGTCCGGATGAAGTCGTGGCGGCCGTTGAAAGTCAGGACTTTCCTGCAGTCCGAATCCAGCGTTTCCAAAACGTGTTGGATTCAATCTCTTTATTTCCTTAGACCAAAAGTGACATGATAACCTGGTGTAAAACGTGGGAACACTTGGACTTGGTCCCCAATCAACCTCTTTGGTCCTCCATGCCTTCCTTGTATGTTTAACACTCTTTATGTGTGTCATGTCCTCATCATCCTCCCCTTCTTGATGAAAAGCCGTCCTCGACGTCAATTGTACGTGAAACCAATCCTGCATAACACAATGGAGAACGGGGTTTCAAAAAACAAGGAAACCGAAAATATTAAGAGGAGGGATGTCACTATGTTTCCGATTCACGAAAGTGTCATCTTGTATAGAACCTTTAGCAAACATGTATGCTTCTTGATCGGCCAACACGCGATGTTTTTCAACACGATCCTGCACAAGATTAGTACCAACAAAAGACAAAGCAGGCATAGATAGTAACCAGCAAGGCTCCCCTTCTTTGGATTGAACATGTTTCTTTAAAACAAAGCTAGAGAAATTGGATGTGACATGATTATTGTTATTGCAGCCCTCTAAGTTATCACATTGTTGTCCAACCAAAGAAGATTTCAGATTTGAACAAATATAAACTCGATGCACCATATATTCTCCGTTGTGATTATATTTGCCAATGAAGTGATATGTATTGCTAGATAAGGATGGCAATTCGGGATATGCAAGAAATCTCTCCTCCAAACAATTTAGATTACATAGAACATCAAATTCAATATAACCTAAAGTATTTAAAGAAGATAGCAATTTTTGTTCATCATTTGCACAAGTAATTGGAACAAACATTTTATTTTCAGCAGAATTATATGGCTCCAAAGCATGTGTATCATCATTATGAAGTAATTGTGGCAGAGGAATAGAAGAATCACTATCACACAACTCTTCTCTATCACAAGGAACATCAAGCAAATGATCTTTTGACAAAGGCAAAATTAGTAAGGGGTCTTTCGATAATTGCTCTATGTTATCATTTTGAATTTCAGCACAAGAGTGTGATTTTAAAACATGTACAACAGAAGCATTATCACACAAATCATCTTTATCACAGGTAGCAACAAGCATATCATCATGTGACAAAGATACGTCAAGAGATGGTTCCATTAACAATTGCTCTATGATAGCATGAGGTGTGGAAAAATTGAGCACAGTAGAAGTGGTCTCACCATCCGTGAGTGGAGCACCTGTGGTCGACGATGTTGTAGGTGTGGTCGTCCTCTCACGCGGTGTAGTGTTAGGCGTGGATGGCGTAGGGAGAGCAGGATCTGCGCTGGATGCCGGGCTTCGTCCTGCAAAAGAGTTAGTATATGTCATCGAGCGGCGTCCCTGCACTTCACGTTCAGCTTTGCAAGCATATTCAAACAATGTGGTCATATCAGCATAAGTATTAGAATCAAGTATGTCCTGAATGTCGCGGTTCAAACCACCACAAAAACGTGCCATGGCAGCGGCATCCGTCTCAAATAAACCACAACGGATCAAACCCTTTTGTAATTCCTGATAATATTCCTCAACAGATTGTTGACCTTGCTGAAACCGCTGCATTTGTTTAAGCAAATCTCGGGCATAATATGAAGGTACAAATCGATGTCGCATAGCAGCTTTTAATTGAGTCCAAGTGGTTGGAATAGACGTGGGATGTTTTAGCTTATAATCATGCCACCACATTGAAGCAAAAAGAGTAAATCCACTAATAGCAGCTTTAACTTGAGAATTTGCTGGAATATCATGGCATGAAAATTTCTAGTCTACCTCCAATTCCCAATCAAGATAAGCAGCGGGATCATATTTGCCATTATAAGAGGGTATTAAATTTAATCGTAGCAAATGAGTCAATGTGTGGATGACATACCACACGGCGGGCACAACCGTGGCGATCTCCATCATCTATCTCCATGTCACTTTCATAGTCCTTGTGCAACACCGTGACCGACGTGGACCACGCATCGAATCGTGGCACGATGCCGTTGGCGTCTCCTAACATGATTAGCGCAAACACAAAAACAAATACCCTATGATAGCAAAGGTGTGTATGTGTGTGTATGAGATGCTCACAAAGATGCTGCGATCAAATTCTTATCCGTTCTTACCAAGCAACAGGGGCGAACTGCAAGCAACAAGTAGCACCTGCGAGAGATTGGAGCAGCGATTGCCTGGAGAAACAAAATCTGCTCGTCGTAGGAATATGTGTAGTTCTGGGTAGGCTGCACTCAAGTCAAGGATTAGCACAATCAAACAATAATGCAAAGCTGAATTATAGTGCTAAACACGTAACTATGCTGCTGGAAACAAGTGCAACGCGATATGGAGCAAGCAAAGGTAACAAGGAATTGGGTACGCAGAAACAAAAAATCTCCCAGGCTTCGGTACGCTGTCTAGGCGATGTTTTTTAGCCTCGAAACCAACGTCACCAAAGGTGCACCACATAGGAAATTTTGTAAGCTTTCTAGGAAAAAAAAGAACACTGAAATCGGAGATCTGAGCGAAAAGTTATGGCCGTTTTCGTGAAGGTGTCCGAACGGCAGAAAACTTCCAAACGAAACCGAGCGAGATTAGACAACTTTTGTTGTTTCCCTTTTTATTCTTTCCTTTTCTTTCTTTTCCAAACTTTCCTTTTTTTCTTTCATTTTTTTATTGCTTCCCCTTTTTGTGTTTTGACTTGCCAAACAACAAAAAAAGGAAGGGGGCTAGTTTGTGGCAGGGAGGGGGGTGCGTGAGGAAGGATGGGGGAGGGTGGCGATCTGGTGGGAAAGGGTGGTTCTGGTGGAGAAAGAAAAATGGCGGCGCGGCAAGAACACAAGTAACCAGCAACAATTGGACGCGTAAAGCACACAAATTCAACAATGTAAATTATTGAAAGAAAGTGCAAGGCTAAAAAGGGTGCTGGGACAAGGATCTAACCTGATAAATCTTTTTTTTTGGTTTTGTGGACTGTAGGTAATGAAAAACACTCGATAAACTCACCGATCAACCTGGACTTTTGATACCACTTGATAGAGCTGGAGTGCCCGATCTTTCGGTGAGTGGAGGATAATTTCGACTTGGGCGGAAGTAGACCCTCACGATCCGACTACGACGAGCGAACCCGAAGCGCCAATGCAATCGCTGAACCAACTCCCTGTGGTTACCGACCTTGTTGAAGCAAGATCAGCCTGATCACGAAGATCAATTCCTGTGCGCAATCGAAGAACGAACAAGAACGAGAGGCGAGCAATCTTATTATCACTCGAAGGTGGAGGTCTGAATCACGAGGACAGCACGTATTTGTGCGGCCGTGAATGTAGCTAAAAGCTAGATGTAAAACAAAACTCAAGACTTCTTGGCGGCAGCTAGGGGGTATATGAGAGGTGGAGGACGACCAAAGGGGTGCTGGGGTCGTGCTCCAACCCTAGGACGCGTCCCTAATGGACCCAACTTGATACACGGCCCGTGGGCCAAAATAAGGTGTCGCAGCACCTGGACAGAAAAACCTTCGGTCAATGATTTGACTGATTACGGCCGCCTCAGGATAGATATGGACCCGAGGCCAGATCCATATGAAAGTAGACTTCATAAGATTTCCATCAAGTACTTGAACGCCCCAAACGGAGTCCGGATGAAGTCGTGGCGGCCGTTGAAAGTCCAAAAGTGACGTGATAGCCTGGTGTAAAACGTAGGAACACTTGGACTTGGTCCCCAATCAACCTCTTTGGTCCTCCATGCCTTCCTTGTATGTTTAATCACTCTTTATGTGTGTCATGTCCTCATCACTCTTAGTCCTTGCTCCGTTCCAGTGTTACTTGTTCCAAAGAAGGATGGATCGTGGCGTATGTGTGTAGATTGTCAGTGCTATTAATAACATCACCATTCGTTATTGATATCCTATACCACGCCTTGATGATATGCTAGATGAGCTTAGTGGTGCCATTATTTTTACTAAGATTGATTTGCGTAGTGGTTACCATCAGATTCGAATGAAATTGGGAGATGAATGGAAAACGACTTTTAAAACTAAATTTGGCTTATATGAATGGTTGGTTATGCCGTTTAGTTTGTCTAGTGCTCCCAGTACTTTTATGCGTTTGATGAATGAAGTTCTCAGGCCTTTCATAGGTTTGTTTGTTGTTGTGTATTTTGATGATATCTTGATTTACAGCAAGTCTATGGAAGAGCATTTAGAACATTTGTGTGCTGTTTTTAATGCATTGCATGCTGCTCACTTGTTTGCTAACATGGAAAAATGCATCTTCTGCACACAACGTGTTTCGTTTCTTGGTTATGTTGTTACTCCACAGGGTATTGAGGTGGATAGCATCAAGATTGATGCAATTCGAGAATGGCCTACACCGACGACGGTCACGCAGATTCGAAGTTTTCTTGGGCTTGCAGGTTTCTACCGTCGATTCGTACGAGATTTTAGCTCTATTGCAGGCACTCTACATGAGCTTACAAAGAAAGGTGTGCCTTTTACTTGGACTGATTCCCAGGAGCTCGCCTTCACTACTTTGAAAGATAAGTTAACACATGCTCCTCTTTTGCAATTGCCTGATTTTGGTAAAATATTTGAGCTCGAATGTGATGCCAGTGGTATTGGGTTAGGTGCTGTTCTGTTACAAGAAGGAAAACCGGTTGCTTATTTCAGTGAAAAATTAAGCGGTGCTAGTTTGAAATATTCTACTTATGATAAAGAACTTTATGCTTTAGTGCGTACTTTGCAAACGTGGCAGCACTATCTCTAGCATCGTGAGTTTATAATCCATTCTGATCATGAGGCTTTAAAACATATTCGTACCCAAAATAATCTGAACCGCCGTCATGCTAATTGGGTAGAATTCATTGAAGTCTTTTCCTTACATCATTAAACACAAGAACGGGAAGGACAATGTGATTGCTGATGCTTTGTCTCGCCGATATAATATGCTGTCACAATTGGATTTTAAAATTTTTGGTTTACACACTATGAAAGATCAATATGTCGATGATAATGATTTTAAAGACGCTTATAAACATTGTATGACTGGTAAACCATGGGGGAAATTTCACATGCAGGATCTGTTCCTGTTTCGCGCTAACAAGCTGTGTATTCTAGCTAGCTCGGTTCGTCTTTTGTTGTTACAAGAAGCTCATGGAGGCGGACTAATGGGACATTTTGGCGTTTACAAAACGCTTGAGGTGCTGGCCGCCCACTTCTTTTGGCCTCGGATGCGTCCTGATGTTGAGCGCTTGGTTGCACGCTGTACTACATGTCAAAAGGCTAAATCCCGATTGAACAACCATGGTTTGTATATGCCTTTGCCTGTTCCTACTTCCCCTTTGCGCGATATTTCTATGGACTTTGTTTTGGGTTTGCCTAGAACTAAGAAGGGGAGGGATAGTATTTTTGTGGTTGTTGATCGATTCTCTAAAATGGCTCATTTCATACCTTGTCATAAGACCGATGATGCTAGCAGTGTTGCTGAATTGTTCTTTAGAGAGATTATTCGCTTGCATGGTATTCCAAATACAATTGTTTCTGATCGTGATGCTAAGTTTCTTAGTCATTTTTGGAGATCTCTTTGGAATAAATTGGGAACTAAATTGCTGTTTAGCACAACTTGTCACCCTCAAATTGATGGACAAACTGAAGTGGTTAATAGAACTTTGTCAACTATGCTTAGGGCTGCCTAGATAAAAATTTGAGACGTTGGGAGGATTGCTTGCCTCATGTTGAGTTTGCGTATAATCATGCTACGCATTCCTCTACAAACATGTGCCCTTTTCAGATTGTTTATGGTTATATTCTCGGGCACCTATTGATTTTTTTCGCTTGATGCTGATGGCGCTCCACACTTAGATGCGGTTGCACATGTTGAACATATGATTAATGATGAGGACATCACCGGTACATCTACACCAGCAGCAACTTCACCCCAAGCACCACCTTCAGGGCCGATCACTCGGGCTCGTGCAAGAGAGTTGAACTACGTCATGGTGCTAAAGAATGAAGGATATGTGGCTGGATTCGGACTGCGCACGAACGTCAACTTGTGACGGCCGCCACGACTTCATCCGGACTCCGTTTTGGGCGATCAATTGATGGAAAGCTTATCAAGTCTACTTTCAGATGGATCCGGACTCACCTTCATATCCTCACCGAGGCGGCCGCAATCGTCATTTTGAGTCGGACTGTTTTTCTGTCCAAGGTGCTGCGCCACCTTATTTTGGCCCAATGGGCCGTGTATCGAGTTGGGTCCATTAGGGACGCGTCCTAGGGTTGTAGCACGACCCCAACTCCCTTGTGGCCGTGCTATTAAACCCTATAGCCGTCATTAGCATCCTCGAGTTTTGTTTTACATCTAGCTTTTAGCTACATTCACGGCTGCACAAATACGTGCTGTCCTCGTGATTCAGAACTCCACCTTCGAGTGATAATAAGATTGCTCGCCTCTCGTTCTTGTTCGTTCTTCGATTGCGCACAGGAATTGATCTTCGTGATCAGGCTGATCTTGCTTCAACAAGGTCGGTAACCACAGGGAGTTGGTTCAGCGATTGCATTGGCGCTTCGGGTTCGCTCGTCGTAGTCGGATCGTGAGGGTCGACTTCCACCAAATCGAAATTATCTCCACTCACCGAAAGAGTCGGGCACTTCAGCTCTATCAAGTGGTATCAGCTTTCCAGGTTGATCGGTGAGTTTTTATCGAGTGTTGTTCCATTACCTACAGTCCACAAAAACCCAAAAAAAAATTCAGGTTAGACCATTGTCCCAAACCCTTTCTTCGCCTTGCACTTTCTTTCAATATTTGCGTTGTTGAATTGTGTGCTTCGCGTTAATTTGTTGCTGGTCACTTTGTGCTTCCGCCGCTTTTCATCTCCACCGCCGCCGCCGCCGCCGACGCTGTCCTACCTTGCCACAGCACCACCGCCGCCGCAATCATCATCACCAGCACCGTTACCCCCTCCAACCGAACCCTACTCGTTTTTCGTTTTCTTCCGCAAGCC
>WEIB01001134.1:0-22503 GCA_015476505.1 Urochloa ruziziensis | reverse complement strand
GGCGCCACCATGTAGCAATATGATCCGACTCCCTCTTGCGCGAGGTAGTCTTCCTCGGACTCGGAGAAGTCGGATGTGGACGTGTAACGCTCCAAACTACTCGGAGTCAATTCTCCGAATGATCCTAGTAGTTCCGGCTCTGTAGAGGCATCGGACACTGTGTATCCTTCCGGCAGATCGTCCAGGATTGAGGGTCCCAGTAGATCTAACCCGTAGGAGTCGCTCCCAGAGAAGTAATCATCCGATTGGATGATGTCCTTCTCCTTCTGCTTTCGAGCAAGCGCGCAAAAGCCAGGGGTCTGAACAGTAATGACCTCAGGGCTCTGGACGCGTGTTGGTTGAGCGTTTACGCTCTGCGATGATTCGGCGACGTGACTCTCAGGAGTCGGATCGGAACCGAGTGATTGTAGATCTGTTCCCGACTGGTCTGGCCTCGCGTTCTGCGATGGACTCAGCGGGGTAGATCCGGCACGATCAGATGCGATCGGACCGGATTGGGCCGTAATGGCCGAAGTCGGTGCCAGAGAGGAGACCTCCGTGGCGACCGTAGCTCCTGCCGCTTGGGTATCCAAGGCGGCGGTGATGACGTCCCCGAACTGGATCTCGACTTCGTCGACGTCCGGGAGGTTGCAGCTGTCCAAGATCTTGACGCGATCCATCGAGCTTGCCAGATTGATCTCGGCGATATCCCCTACCTGGCGCGCCACTGTCGGTGATATTATCTCCGGCAGTCTTTGGTCTCCTTCGTGTCAAGGATGTTGACGTGGGTTCCAAACCCCCTACCTGGCGCGCCACTGTCGGTGATATTATCTCCGGCAGTCTTCCACGGGGTAGCCCACGGAAGTGATTTGTAATGTAGGGAAGATCGCAAAGATCGGAAGCAAGATGGTTAGGATGGACAGACACAAGGGTTTATACAGGTTCGGGCCGTCGACTCGACGTAATACCCTACGTCCTGTTTTGGGGTGTTGTATTGCGTGTTTTGGTGATTCGAGTTGGCTCGAGTCGTGGTTCCGCAGTGGTGTAGTTGTTGTCTCTTGTTTTTGAGGGGGTCCCTGCCCGCCTTATATATCGGGGGGCAGGGTTACAAGTCGGTTTGTATCCGATCCTATCTCTAAGAATCCTTTCCTTCTTTACAATAATTCCTATTCCAACTAGGACTTCTCCTTCCAGATCCTTCCTCCGTGCGCCGACTTGTCCCGCACGTCTTCAGTTCCAGAACGATGGGTTGGGCCGCCCCCTTTTGGTGGGCTGCCAGGCTTGCTCGTGAGGTACCCGGGTACTATATCCCCCACAGCAAATATATCTTTTTCTCAACTTTCTTCTTTCATGCATAGACATCTCATTTTTCAAGTTTTTCAAGTTAAGCATGGTACATGAAATGTCTTTGCGACAGAAAGAAGCTTATGCTCCTCCACAAGATAAAGCATGGGCTAAACATTTATAATGACAAAGGTCTTCGACCCAATTGAAAGGAATATCACACCCTAACATGATCTTAAGCCAGATATAGCCATTTCGGCTCAAACAAGACATGCAAAGGCATTTACTCATGGGTGAAGAAATTTAAGTTCAGTTTGTCATTTTAATTTCGAAAAGAGACTATCTCAAAAGAATATATATCAAAACCATCAAGAGCATAGCCATCCATACAATCAATCCCTAGCCAGCCTGCCTAAACTCTAAAATGTAGCAAGTTGTATCAATCACTGCATATAGGAGAAGCTCATCCTAAGATATGATACAAAAGATAAAATCAAGATACAAAAGCAAGAAAAATATACATCAAGATACAAAGATGGTACACAAATATACATATGCTACAAGAGAAGCCTCCAAAACTCAGCTCAGTAAACTGCACACACACCAAGTTCTCCTCGCAAGCGGGTGAAGGTAACTTGGTCAAGTGGCTTAGTGAAAATGTCTGCAAGCTAGTTTTGGGTAGAAACATGGGCAAGCTCAATATCTCCTTTCTCCACATGATCTCTCAGAAAGTGGAACCTCACTTCTATGTGTTTGGTTTTGGAATGAAGCACGGGATTTTTGGCTACGCTTATGGCACTGGTGCTATCACAAAGAAGTGGAACATGGGACATGTCTAAGCCAAAATCTCTCAAGGTGTATGTGATCCAAAGCAACTGACAACAACAGCTAGCAGCAGCAACATACTCGGCTTCAGTGGTGGGTTGGGCTACGCTAGACTGCTTGCGAGAAGACCAAGACACAAGAGACGATCCAAGAAACTGACACTGACCAGAAGTAGACTTGCGATCAACACGACATCCAGCAAAATCCGCATCAGAAAAACCATGAAGTGCAAGAGTGGAATCGGTAGAATACCAAAGACCCAGCTCAGGAGTGAACTTGAGATACCTTAAAATCCTCTTGACGGCCTGACGATGTGAAGTCCTCGGTGAAGCCTGAAAACGAGCGCACAGACACACGCTGAACTGTATGTCCGGCCTCGTCGCCGTCAAGTAGAGGAGGGAGCGATCATGCTCCGGTACTCCTTCTGGTCCACTGGTTCTCCGTCCTCATCCGCATCCAAAGCTGTAGTCGTACTCATCGGCGTAGTCATCGGCTTGGAGTCGCTCATGTCGAATTTCTTGAGAATGTCCTTTGTGTACTTGCTTTGGTGCACGAATGTCCCATCCTTGGTTTGCTTGATCTGCAGCCCGAGAAAGAACTGCAACTCTCCCATCATCGACATCTCAAATTCCCTGCTCATATCGTCTGCAAACTTGGCAACAAGATCATGAGAAGAGCCACCAAAAATGATATCATCCACGTAAATCTGAACGATTAAAAGATCATTGCCATTTCTCAGCAAGAAGAGCGTCTTGTCAACCTTTCCCATCACAAACCCCTTACTAAGCAAGAACCCTCTCAACCTGCCATACCACGCTCTGGGTGCTTGCTTTAGGCCATATAAAGCTCGGTGGAGTTTGTACACTCGGTGTGGGTATCTCTCACTCTCAAAACCCGGGGGCTGCCTCACATACACTTCTTCCTCGATCACCCCATTCAAGAAGGCACTCTTCACGTCCATTTGGTACAATTTGAACCCTTTAGCAATTGCAAATGCTAGAAGGATCCGAATTGCCTCCAAACGGGCAACAGGAGCAAATGTCTCCTCATAATCTATCCCCTCCTGCTGCGAAAACCCTTGAGCAACCAACCTCGCTTTGTTTCTCACAATCTCACCACTCTCATCCCTCTTGTTCTTGAACACCCACTTGGTTCCTATGGGATGGCAATTTGGAGGTGGTTCTACTAACTTCCACACCTGATTTCTCTCAAAGTTTTCAAGCTCTTCATGCATGGCATTGACCCAATCAGAATCAGATAAAGCGTGTCCAACATTTTTGGGCTCAAAAGACGCGACAAAAGCAGAATGAGCATAATGAGAGATGTTCTGTGACCTCGACCGTGTAGTGCGTTCATCCAAGTTCCCGATGATCTTCGAAGGTGGATGATCCCTCTGTACCAGCCGGGGAGCTTCTCGCCTCGAGATTGCCTCCCCCTCAACATCAGCTTCCACTTGAACTCGATCTGGAGCGCGACTTGACGAAGGTGTAGCAGAGGGGCCGTCGTCGAACGTCGTGGTAGTAGTGGAAGTAGAAGGTACACGATCTCCACACGGTGCATGAATCTCCTCATCGTCTTCATCATCAAGCTGTTCTTCTTCAAAGATGGGCTGTCCCAAGTCATCATCACCTGCACACTCAAAAACAGAAGAGCTACACGGAATGGTCTCGTCGAAGGTGACTTCGCAAGTCTCCATGATTTGGTTAGTTTCAAGATTGAGCACACGATATGCTCGAGAGTGATTAGCATAACCAAGAAAAATTCCATCCATCGAACGAGACTCAAACTTGTCCAAATTTCCTTTCTTCAAGATGAAACACTTGCAACCAAAAACCCGAAAGTGACTCACACGGGGGGAACGACCATGGAAAAGCTCATAGCAAGTTTTCTTCTTGAAAGCACGAAGGAAAATCCGATTTGAAACATAGCAAGCTGTGTTCACCGCTTCTGCCCAATACTTCCTAGGAGTCCTATGCTCATCTAGCATCGTCCTAGCCATCTCACAAAGTGTTCTATTCTTTCTCTCAACAACACCATTCTGACAAGCAACATATGGCGAAGAGTATTGATGTTCGAGACCAAGATCACGACAAAAGGCATCAAAACGAGTGTTCTTAAATTCCGTACCATTGTCGCTACGTATAGCTCTCATGGCACTACCATTACTCTCGTTTTTCAACCTCAAAATCAGATCTCGAACAAAATCAAATGTCTCATCCTTCGACGCCAGAAAGAACACCCAAGCATACCGAGAAAAGTCATCAACAACCACAAGAACATACCACTTCCCACCAACTGAACGAACTCGAGCGGGGCCAACCAAATCCATGTGCAAAAGCTCCCCTGGACGCTCAGTCATCACATCTGTCAAAGGTGGGTGGGAAGCAGCAACCATTTTTCCATGCCTACAAGGTGCACAAACCAAATCTTTCTCAAACTTGAGCTTGGGCAATCCTCGGATAAGGTCAAGAGCACTCAAGCGTGTAAGTAGATCAAAGCTCACATGACCCAATCTCCTATGCCACTTCCAAAGCTCAGAAGAAGTACCAGCGATCAAACACCGAGAAGGACCAAAGGATCGAGAAAAATCAGCACGAAAAATCTGTCCCTTGGGTATGATCATACACACAAGGTCACCTCGAGAATCAAGAATTTTCGAATCACCACGCTTAAAGCGAACCTCATAACCTTCATCAAGAAGCTGAGAAACTGAGAGCAAATTGAAACCAAGATTCTTGACAAGAGCAACCCGCTTCAACATGAAAGTGTCGCTCACCTGAATAGCACCCTCAGACAACACTCTACCTTTACCCTTATCCCCGAAAGTGATGTACTGCCTGGACACCACCGGGGTGAGACTAGAGAACCACTTACCATTACCTGTCATATGTCTCGAGCAGCCAGAATCCATCAACCAAAAGTTCTCCAAGCCTCCCACCTGCACAATCAAAAGCGAGAACGAGAATGAGCGAATGACTCGACACTGGGGTTAGCACAAAACGAGTCAAACCAGTGTCGGGCCATCTGCTCAAAAGAGGGGTTAGCAAAATCAACTCTACCACGTGAAGCCCTCTCGTCTCTCACCATCGGACCTCTAGCACCACGCGGGGGAAAACGTGGCCTAGACTCTCTCCTAGCCTCAAAGCTACGGTCGAACCTCCCTGAACCAAACTGACCGCGAAACGGAGGCCGCCTAGCAAACTCACGAACAGCTGAAACACCACGACTAGCATCCACAGGAACTGTGCGCACAAAGGCGTCGCCTCTCGGCCAAGGTGAACGAGACACAGGCACACTACGAGAAGAGTAGTACCTGTCCCTGTTCCCCACCTCCTTCTCTCTTCTCACCTCCCTCTTCTTCCTCCAACAAAACTCCTCAAGGTGTCCATCCCTTCCACAATGCTCACAATGGAAGCGGATTGGCTTTGGCTTTGGGGTTTCTCTCGGCTGTGCCCTCTCTCTCGGCTGGTAAACCCCACTCCTCGCAAAGGTCACTCTCCTCTGAAAGTTCTCTGACTTAGGTGGAAACTTGGGAGGATCTGGAGTGGTGTCAAGCTTGTTTAACAGGTGGTTTGGTTTGGGTGTGAAGGTGTTCTTGAGAATGGCTTTTGGTGGGTTTGTGGGAATGTTTGCGGTGGAGCTCTCTGGATCTCTCTCTCTCTCACCACTACTCTCACCAACCTTCTCAGAACCAAGACCACAACCATCAGCTCTCTTAAAACTAGCAATCAGCATCTTGAGCTGAGGCTCACGACCAGACAACCAACCCAAACACTGTCTCAGCTCATCATTCTCATCTTGCAATCGATTCACACACTATTCTAGCTCAACATTCTTCAATGCAACAACATCACAAGCAGAACAGGAATTTGCAATAGGAGATTTAAGTTGTGCTTCAAGTGAACTAATCATGGTGCGTGATTCAAGCAACTGAGCATGCAAAGCAGGACAAGAAGTACAAGCACCTAGCAAAGATGACCTAGACTTCAACTCAGCAAGCTCAACCCTAGCACCCTCTAGTTCATCCAAGCAAGTCATGTGTTTCTCCTTAAGCACAACAGGATCAGCAATATGCACATCACAGAACGAGCATTCAACCTCATCAGACACAAGAGGAGCATCTTTCAAAACAGCAATCTCAGACTCTAGCTTAGCTGCTCTCTCACTAGACTCGCAAAGCAAAGACTCAAACTCCATAGCCTTCTTTCCAGTCTCAGAAAGCAAGGTCTCAAGCTTAGCCACTCTATCCTTGGACTCTCCTAGCAAAGATCTAAACTCCCTCTTCTCCTTGTTGGTCTTCCTAAGCACATCATCGCGGTTATCGACCAACTGCTCTAACCTAGCAATCTCCTGACGCAAAGAGGTGGGATCTGTCAATACCTCATCCTCGGAGTCGGAGTCAGGAGTCGTCCTTGCTCTTCACGGAGTCGTGCGCCATGGTGCAGTAGTCGACGGCGGCGAAGGAGATGCCGTTGAAGTTGCGGTTCAAGCTCTTCTTCTCCTTGCGGTGGCCGCGGCCTTCATCTTCACTGCTTGAGCTTGACGAGGTGTTGGTGGAGCTTGTGTCGATGTCGCTCGCATCTGCCACCATCGCTCGAGATCTGTGCTTCTTGTGACCACCGTGCTTGTTCTTGGATCTTCTCTAGTCCTTGTTCTTCTGCTTGGAGCGGTACTCGTCCTTGGGACGGTGCTTGTGGTCGTCTCGCGGGCGGTGCTTGCGGTTGTAGTCGTTCTTGATCTCCTCGGAGCACTCGGCGATGAAGTGACCCATCTTCCCGCATCTGTAGCACGTACTCCCGGCACGCCTCGAACCCTTGCGGTTCTGGTACATCCGCTCGAACCTCCTCGTGAGCAACGCGAGATCCTCCTCGCTCAGCACCTCATACTCTTCATCTGGAAGGGACACAAGAGAAGACAAAGCAAAGTGTCTAGGAGTGTTAGCATGTCCATATCCAGAGCCACCGACTAGAGCCAGACTATGGGGATCAGTCGGACTCTTAGCCTTGGCAAGCAACTGCCTGTCAACCTCAGAAGACTTCAACTTCGAGAAAAGCTCGTCAACAGAAAGAGTCTCATAGTTTGCCGACTCCATGATCGCCTCAACCTTGGCACCCCACACGGATCTATCAAGTGCTTGCAGGAGCTTGATAGCTCGGTCATGATCCGAGTATGGGAGCACGGTAATGTTGGCTTTCATGTTGTTGACAATCGAAGTGAAACGCTGAAACAAAGCATCAACGGACTCTCCAGGCAAATGAGCAAAATTCTCATACTCCCTCCTGTACATCGAGAAAAGCCTAGCCTTGACATGGCTATCACCACCGTGGGCTACCTTGAGCTTCTGCCAGATCTGGCAAGCTAGGTCCTCGCCCAAAACACGCTCAAACTCCTCGGCAGACAAAGCACGGAACAAGTAGTCAACAGCTCGAGCATTCGCCTCAAATCTATCCTTTGCATCCTGGGCATCTAAGTTGGTGGGATTGACATAGTTTTCATCTTTCGTCACATCCCACAGCAACTTTCCTTTGCCTCGCAAGAAAGCGCCCATACGCGCGACCCAGTTCGGGTAGTTCTTCCCATCGAAGTGCAGAGGCCCGGAACCCCGATCTTGGTACGCCATCTTTGGATCTTAGACTGGTTAGAGTCGCAAAGACCCGTAACCGGCTCTGATACCAATTGAAGGACCGAAACGGCGACCAGAGAGGGGGGAGTGAATGGGAGCCGATAAAACTTTCTTTTCCAAATCCGGCTTTCACCCCAAAATCACTTCCGGACTTCGAAACACAATCTTGCCAAGATCACGTAGCAACTGAGATGCTACTGACCCTAGGAACAAGAAACATGCAGCGGAAACACAGAAAGAATCCTCGATCCAAAAACTTGACAAATCTGTCACTGGGTGTATGTACTCGGCACTGCCGGGTTACCAAACTCGGCACTGCCTAGTACATGCAGCTCTCGAGTGTATGTACTCGGCACTGCCGGGTTTCAAAACTCAGCACTGCCTAGTACATGCAGCCCTCGAGTGTATGTACTCGGCACTGCCGGATTTCAAAACTCGGCACTGCCTAGTACATGCAAACAGCACAGCCCCAAAGTCAACTCGTGGATGGATCTCCCAAACGGCTTGAGCTCTTGAGGCGAGATTTTGGTCAGATGATCTAGACCTCCAGTGGAGTGTTTTCCCAAAAGATCTCGGCCTCTAACTCAGTACAACTCCCGAAAACTCAGATCTCGTGATGAACACCATGACATCAAGTTCATCTCGAAAATCTCAAATCCAAAGCGATTCTCGGCGCTTGGGGGCAAAGGATCACCAGCAAAAGAGGCACAAGGCACTCATACGTGAATCCCCCAAAGAAATCCGAGAGAAAACGCCCTAGAAAGAGAAGAACGAAAATCCCCCAAAAATAGCTCCGAAAATACCCACGAAAATAGAAAAGGAAGAAGGAGCTCGGGGAATCAAATCATGGCACAAAGATGAGCAGCGCAAACTCCATCACATAACCATGAATTCACCTATACAAAACTAAGAAAGATTCGAAGTAGTTCTAGGTGGAGAGGATGAAGGGAAGGGAAAAACTAAACAAGCCAAATGAAAATTAACTAGAGAGATAGCAGCCACCAGCCCTGGAAGGGGCTATTAGTAGTCCAAGTGGTGGTGCTCTAAAGACTAAACTACCCCTAAGTGATACATACCCCTCAGGGGCAAATTTGACATTTGGTCTTCAGATATTTTCCGGCTCGAGAAACCTTCCACTGCAAGCTAGCTTCCCTCCGACGCAAGCCTTGCAGTCACGCCGCGTGTCCTCCGGATCGAAGCTCCTCGACGCCGAGTTTTGGGCCGGCCCAGTCGAGTGCATGTACTCGGCACTGCCGAGTTGTTCAACTCGGCACTGCCTAGTACATACAATCAGCCCAACAGCCCATCTTCGCCACGTCGAGTCCTCGGTCCTTGGTTTTGAGGCCCAAACCAAGGGAAACCGTCCACCGATGATTTTGTGGCCAAATCACCAAACCCCGCGCGCAAACTTTGGTTGTTAGCCGCCACCTTGCGCCGGCTTCTCGTCCGCGTACGAGCTTCGGTTGTGAGCCGCTACCTCGCACCGGAACCACGTCCCCTTGCTCGTTCTTGCCAGCATGTGAACCGCACTTGATCCACCGGCCACCGGGTCCCTCGAACCAAGCCTACTTGTCTCTCCGCTCCTCGGAGGCCGCCATGGCTAAGACCTTTCGCGCCTGTTCTTCACCTGCACCAATGCAACCAAGCTGCATTCTACACTTGCAATACTTGAGCCAAGGGAAACGTCAATCCACACCACGTTGTCAATCACTCATCACACCAGGAAGCGACCATCCACCGGTCCTCGGACACACCGGGTCCTCAGGCCACCTCGGTTTGGCTAGCTTCCTTCTGTCGAGTACCTGCATCCTGTGGATTGTGTGGGTCCTGCGTGGACTTGCCAGTCCGCGTGGTCACCACAATAACATTTTCCTTGAAAGGAACCTCCGGTTGCCCAGGTAACTTACCCGCATTTGGGTTAGGGCAGGATGCAGCCAGCTGAGCTACTTGAGTTTCAATCATTTTGTTGAAGCTCAGCTGGTTCTTAACGACAGAATTAAAAGCTTCTATCTGGGAGGCCATTGACTCCATAACTTTATCATTAGCAAGAAATTTCTTGCTAATGCTATCGTTAATCTGTTTTTGGCCATACCAGATGTCCTTTAGCGACGGTTGAAAACCGTTGTTAGAGCCATTACCTTGCTGTTAGCCGAAGGGGAAATTGGGCTTGGAATTCCAACCTTGTTGAGGACGGAAGCCTGAATTGTTGGTATTTCCAATGAAATGGGCTTCCTCTTGTGTCATCGGGCACGTGTCGCCCGAGTGTCCTACTTCTCCACACGTTTCACACGTGATTCTCTCCTCCATGATCTGATTCATCTCCTTGCCAGGAGATTCCATCTTCTTCAAGAGGAGGTCCATTTTAGCGGCCAGCATATCAACGGAGTCAATTTGATGTACTCCCTTGCGGGGAGCTTGTCTTTCTCCTATCCAGCTCTAATGAGTGGATATTTTCTCGATGAGCGCCTTCGCTGCATCTACATCC
Source organism: Urochloa ruziziensis (assembly GCA_015476505.1). NCBI lineage: Eukaryota > Viridiplantae > Streptophyta > Magnoliopsida > Poales > Poaceae > Urochloa > Urochloa ruziziensis. Next base: position 12,307 of record WEIB01001134.1, on the reverse strand, counting down.
AACGAGAGGAAAGCTCCTCCCGCGGCTGCATCCAACATCTCTTGCGATCGTCGGCTCAGGCTGTGGAAGAAGTTCTGGGTAATCAGCCAATCTTCCACACCATGGTGGGGGCAGGCTGCAATATACTCTTGCAGTTGCTCCCAAGCTTCGGGAATTGTTTCTCCGCCTAGCTGCTGAAAGCTAGTGATTTTTCCTCGGAGGGCATTGGTTTTTGTGGGGACCCCTTGACCAGGACGTCCCTCGATCACCCGTATCAGTCCCTGGATCAGTACGCTGATACGGATTTCGACAAAGATTAGTGTCAGAGGCAGTAAATAACGTATAAGTTAAATATTTACACCGGTTTAGCTAGCGGAGGGCTGCGGGCACTCGTTCGCCACCGGGGTGGGTGGCAGCACCATATCGCCCTGGAGCTTAACCCTGTAGGACAATGAAAGGCAAGAGTGAGTATTCAGAGTTGAATACCCAGCAAATCTCACAAATTCAATAATATAATATATTAAATTAAAAGAATATAATGGTTGGGCCTGGAGGGGCATTTCCTCCCTGCCAGTCCCGGTATCAGGCCCAGAACCCAGTCATCGGCGCTCCTGCCGTCCGGGTTTCCCATGCAAGAAAGTAAATCTAATCAGTGGGGGCTTTGACTAAGTGGACTCATTCCGGAGTCACGGCTATCAAGATAGATTTTCACTCTGCAGAGGTCGTACTTATCTACCCCGCATTCGGTCAGTCCCTACCTTCGTCAAGATAGGTACTGCCCTACGAGACTCGTACCCACCGGTGACCATCGCTGGTCAGCATTCCCTAGGTCCAGCCACAGGCAATACTGGGGGCTAAGCAGGGGCCACTAATCATCCGCCTCGCGGATGTTGACCCGGGTCTGTGCGCGCATTAATTAGGGCCCTCGGCCCTCAGGGTCTCCGACCCTGTATCCTAGTCGACCCGTGCCGCCCAGTCCCAGTCCTCTGCCTGGGGCTGTCTCCAGCATACCCGTTCCCGACTTGGTGCGTGCCCGACTCGGCACCAGGCGCTACCCAGTTCGCCGGTCGGCACTCTGCACCAATCATACGGCTCCTTGGGCTGGGTTACTAAGTTCCGCTGGTGGGGTGTGAATCAAGGCCTCACATAAATAGGCACTCCCGTAGGCTGTGCCTTTTTGGCATGCGGGGTTGTACTAGGCACTAGAAAGACTCTCCCATGAACCGGTCCTTAGCTGAGATCAGAGCGGCTCTTAGGACCCTCATAGCGAGGCCATCCTTCCACTCTCAATCTTAAAGCATCTCTACGGCGGGGCCGGGCATCCACCCACATGATGCCCCCTCATAGCTTATGCTGCAGGAATAGTAAACTTTAATTGTTTGGGTGATATTATTGGTGAGACTTGCCTTCATTGTCGGTCCTTAGACGTTCGGTACGCGGGCGTGAACTGTATGTTGACCGGGCGGGCTTCGGGCCTTCTGGAGCTTCGGCGTCTCGTCGGGGCCCGGTCAAGCTATCGAACAATAAAACACATAAAATAACATCAATTTATCAATCAATGCCTATAGATTAGAAAGAGAAAGGGGAGATAGATGCTTCGGGACGTACCTACGGATCCGGATGGATTTACTGACGGATTACCCATTAATTATTTAATAATAATTAATGGGTGGGACGATGGGGCTTAGGAGGGGTTTAGCCGGTGGGGTGGCTTCTAAGTGTGGGAGAAAGGGCTGGGGATAATTATTCTGAGAATTACTGGATATCTAAGTAATTCCCGAATAATTATATTAATTATTTAGAAATAAATTTCTAAATAATTAAGGGATATTGATTGAATTTCTATTAATATTCCGGAAAATTATTAATATAATTTTCTGGGAATATTATGGGCGGCATGCCGGCTGGGGTTTGCTAATATCTGGGGTTTTGGGTCGGGTAGCATATGGGCCAGGTTTTATCTAGGGTTTTATTTGGGCAGCACAATGGCTACACGGGGCTAGGGTTTAGTAGCCGGGGTTTTTGGTCGGGCGGCATAACGGCTGTACCGGGAGGCATCTGGGGTTTGGATTTGGACAGCGTAACTGCTAGGTGGGCTAGGATCAGGGTTTCAGTTGGGCATTACAACGGCTAGGGTGGACTGAGCGGAAAACTTGGATCGGGCAGCATCTCGGTTAGGTTGGACTGGACTGGAAACTTGAGAATCGGGCAGCATCTCGGCTAGGGTTGCGAAGTGGCGAGCAGCGATGGGGTTTAGCGGCGGGGGTCGGGCATTGTGCGGCCAGCCGAACTGGCATCGTCCACAATGCTGGGCGAAATGGCTAAAGCTACGCCGCTGGTTAGCCTGTTCCGAGCGCACCCGAAAACAGAGCAGAGCAGCAGGTGGTGCACCTTTCCTATGTGTACGTGAGCGGTGTGGTATGACTAAAGCTACGCCGCTGGTTGGACTGTTCCAGGCGTACCCGGGAGCAGAGCAGAGCAGCAGGTGGCGCACCTTTTTCCTACGTGTATGTGGGCAGCGCTTCCGCAGTGTATAGAGAGACGAGGCTCTTGTGCGTCTCTGCTGGGAGAGCTGGAGCTCTCGTACTGAGAGCTCGAGCTTGTGTGTGTGCTGTGTCGTGCAGGGAAGGAACGGAGGCCTGCATGGCCTTTTATAGGCGATTGTGGGGGAGGGTGCTGCGTTGCCTCTACGTGAGGTAGCATCGCTTCTACGCGAAGCAGCGAGGAGGGCCACGCGGGGCGAGCAGGCTGGGTGCGGCGCGCGGGCTGCGGGGCTGGGTAGCGTGGCGTCGCGGCAGTGGCTGGCGCTGGCGTCAGCCTGTGGGGCGGATGGCGTGGCGGTCAGGAGCAGCAGGCGGAAGAGAGCAGGCGCAGCCAGTGTTGTTGCCCTCGGCGCAGGCCCTGACCGGCAACGGGCGACGCGGTGGCCTGGGACAAGGACCGGGACGGCGCGGCGCTCGGGGTAGGGCCAGGCGGCACGGCCGTGGAAGAGAGGGGCGGTGCCCCTGGCACAGCTGCACGGCCAGGCCCTGTGGCCATGGCGGCCATGGTTGGTGCGGCCCGGGGGTGACGTCGGGCGGCCATGGAGAGGGGGAAAGGATGGTGAAAATGGGAAGAGGACGGGGAGGGGGTTCTTGGCGACTGAGGTCTGGAGGGCAGCCGGACGCCGGAGCGGCGGCGCCAAGCGGCGGCGGCGCGGGGCACTGGAGGCGGCGGCGGCTCTGGCTTAGGGTTTTGAGGAAGGAGGCAGGCCGGGTGGGCCGCTGCAGGCCGCGCGGGGAAGCCGGGCCGAGCGCGGGGGAAGGAGGCGCGCGGGGCGCTGGGCTGTGCTGGGCTGCTGCGGGCCGTGCGGCGCGGCATGAGCGCGGGCCGCGGCCTGTGGGGGAAGTGTGTGAGTCGCGGGCCGGCCGGGTGCGGGAGGGTGCTGCGGCCCGTGCGGCGCACAGGTGGGCCGCGTGGGGATGGGCCGTAGGCGCGCGCGGGCGGGGAGGGGAGAGGGCGGACGGAGTGGGGGTTCAGGGGGGTTTCATGGACTTTGGGGGAAGGAGGTGGAGGGCTGGCTGGGCTGCGCGCATGGGCCTGGGAGCTGGGCCGCGGGAGGGAGGCACGGCGCGCGGATGGGCCGCGCGGGGGAAGGGGCTGGACGGCGCGCTGCCGGCTGGGCCGGCGGGAGGAAGTGGAGGTGGTGTGGGCCGGCGGAGGAAGGGGGGCTGAGTTGGGCCGTTAGAAGCTGGCTGGGCCGCGTGATGGTGGGCTGCGGCCGGAAAAGAAGGGGAGCCGGGCCGGGCTGGAAGGGGGAGGAGGTGGTGAGGAGAGGGAGTTCGGGGATGTAACTTGGACTCTGAGTTTGGGCTGAAGAAATAGAATTGCGGCTGTTAAAGAGAAGAAGACTTTCCTATTTTCTGGAATTTAAGGATTAGAAGGGATTTCTAAAACATTCAAATGCATCACATATAAAAAGTTAAATGCATGGATTTATTTAGAAAATGCATTTTGAATATTATTAGGAGAAAAGGAATTATATTTAATTAAGGAAAACATTTAAAATGTACTTTAAATGCTTTTTAAAAGGATGGGGTGTCACAGGGCTACCCCACTTAAAGAAATCTCGTCCCGAGATTTAGGGCTAGAAAGAAAGACTAGGGTTTTCTCCTAGTATTTCCCTAATTCACTGTGTCGATGAGGATTTCCAATATTTATTAAAAGGAATTTCTTCTCCCTTTTAACCTTTAGAAATTCTTCTCTTGATAATATTCCTGTCTCTTATTTCCATGCGTGGGAGTATGATTGTTGACACTTACTTCCTTTACTCCCAGGTGTATCCAACTAGTTTCTGCCGTACCTGGGGTGACTCAATGAAATACTTTTTCCTGAGCTGTTTTAATCCTCAAGTTCTTGAGGTCAAGAACCTTTTCTTTTATTTGGGTTACTACCCCACTTAAAAGATCAACTCAGGATTTCCTTTGATCCTGATCCGAGATTTTCCTTCCGAATGGATTTCTCAAATTAAAACCTCGGATTTCCATATCTTCTTTAGGTTTCTGTCCAAACTTCTTATCCAAGTTTTTTCCTTTTCTCGGATATGTCCCCATGGGATCTTATTACTCCTTGAGATGTCTTATTCTTGATCATTAGAACTATCTCGGTTGTAGTTCTCTTCTTGGTAATCCTGCTTCATCTGGGGTGGTTAGGTTCGGGAAAGGTTTTGATCCTAGCTAGGGTTACAAGAAATCTGGTAATTATTTCAGGGTTACCAGATGGGGGAGAAAGGAATCTAGGGTAGGAAACTTGGGTGACCACTTCTCACCAGAAAATTTGGTATGGTGATTCTTCTGGATTGAGAAGTGTTTCCTCGAATGGTCAGATGGTTGTGGACTTCGGGTTGGTGGGTTTGCTAACTGTTCTTAGTGGAATTTGGTTTCCAAATTTGCGTGGTGATTCTTCTGATAAATCACCTAATTTTTCCACTACGATTCATTTCTTAAGCTTCTTCTATCTGGAGTGGGTCGTCCTAGGGTAGTTGCTACGGGTGGTGTCGGTGATATGATCTCCGACAGTCTTCCACGGGGTGGCCCACGGAAGTGATTTGTATTGCAGGGAAGATCGCAAAGATCGGAAGCAAGATGGTTAGGATGGACAGACACAGGGGTTTAGACAGGTTCGGGCCGTCGACTCGACGTAATACCCTACGTCCTGTTTTGGGGTGTTGTATTGCGTGGGATTCGCTATGAGTTGAGATGTGGTGAGTTGAGTTGTTTTGGAGGGGGGTCCCTGCCCGCCTTATATATCGGGGGGCAGGGTTACAAGTCGGTTTGTAGCCGATCCTATCTCTAAGAATCCTTTCCTTCTTTACAATAATTCCTATTCCAACTAGAACTTCTTGAAGGACCGAAACGGCGACCAGAGAGGGGGGGAGTGAATGGGAGCCGATAAAAATTCTTTCCAAACAATCCGGCTATTCTCCCAAATCAACTCCGAAACCTCCGAGAGCAATCTTGCCAAGATCACGTAGCCACTGTCAAGCTACTGACCCTAGGAACAAGAAACGAGCAGCGGAACTCGAACCAATCGAAACGAACACCAAAACAACCCGAAACTCGGCTCGATCTAACACACCCAGTGGGGGGCGGTTAAACCGGCCAGGGGGGGCGGTTAAACCGCCCGGGCCTGGGAGCCTCGGGAGAAAGTCAAAACAAAAGTGGATCTCCCAAACCGCTTGAGCTCTTGAGGCGAGATTTTGGTCAGATGATCTAGACCTTCAGTGGAGTGTTTTCCCAAAAGATCTCGGCCTCTAACTCAGTACAACTCCCGGAATCGCAGATCTCGCGAAGAACACCATGACCTCGAGTTCATCCCGAAAATCTCAAAACCAGAGCGATTCTCGGCGTTTGGGGGCAAGGGATCACCAGCAAAAGAGGCACAAGGCACTCATACGTGAATCCCCCAAAGAAATCCGAGAGAAAACGCTCTAGAACAAGAAGAACAAAAATCCCCCAAAAATAGCTCCGAAAATACCCACGAAAATAGAAAAAGGAAAGGGAGCTCGGGAAATCAAATCATGGCACAAAGATGAGCAGCACAAACTCAATCACATAACCATGAATTCACCTATACAAACTAGGAATGATTCGAAGTAGTTCTAGGTGGAGGGGATGAAGGGGAAAACAAGTTCAGAGTAAAACCTAAAGAGATAACTAGAGAGATGACAGCCACCAGCCCTGAAGGGGCCTATTAGTAGTCCAAGTGGTGGTGTCCTAAAGACTAAACTACCCCTAAGTGATACATACCCCTCAGGGGCAAATTTGACATTTGATCTTCAGATACTTTCCGGCTCGGGCACCTTCCACTGCAAGCTAGCTTCCCTCCGACGCAAGCCTTGCAGTCACGCCGCGTGTCCTCCGGATCGAAGCTCCTCGACGCCGTTCTTGGGCCAGCCCAGGGGGGGCGGTTAAACCGGCCCTGGGGGGCGGTTAAACCGCCCCTGTCAGCCCACACAGGCCCAGCTGCCCAAGTCCGCCTCGTCGAGTCCTCGGTCCTTGGTTTTGAGGCCCAAACCAAGGGAAACCGTCCACCGATGATTTTGTGGCCAAATCACCAAACCCCGCGCGCAAACTTCGGTCATTAGCCGCCACCTTGCGCCGGCTTCTCGTCCGCGTACGAGCTTCGGTTGTGAGCCGCTACCTCGCACCGGAACCACGTCCCCTTGCTCGTTCTTGCCAGCATGTGAACCGCACTTGATCCACCGGCCATCGGGTCCCTCGAACCAAGCCTACTTGTCTCTCCGCTCCTCGGAGGCCGCCATGGCTAAGACCTTTCGCGCCTGTTCTTCACCTGCACCAATGCAACCAAGCCGCATTCTACACCTGCAATACTTGAGCCAAGGGAAACGTCAATCCACACCACGTTGTCAATCACTCATCACACCAGGAAGCGACCATCCACCGGTCCTCGGACACACTGGATCCTCACTTCTCTTTCCAGATCCTTCCTCCGTGCGCCGACTTGTCCCGCACGTCTTCAGGTCCAGAGCGGTGGGCTGGGCCGCCCCCTTTTGGTGGACTGCCAGGCTTGCTCGTGAGGTACCCGGGTATTATATCCCCCACAGTAGCCCCGAGCACTTCTTGGCCGATCGTTGGCCGTAATTGATTTGTCTTTTATTGCATGATCCGAGTGCTCTCAAGTTATCTAAGACCTCATCCGAGTGATTTCGAAGAAGATCCGAGTGGTTTCGAGGAAGATCTGAGTGCCTAATCAGATGTTCCTGAAAACAATTCTTCAATTATGGCCATAGTGAGGGGAAGGAGTGCTCTTTTTCACGACGCGACAGCGAAGTGAATACACTTAGCCCCCGAGCTTTGGGCAATTTTAGTATGAAATTGGTCAAAGGTCTTCAACTTTTTCTCCATCTATATCTTGATCTTTAATGGTGTGCACCTCCAGGTGCACCCATTGGGTGTAGCCCCCGAGCCTTGAGCAGAATAGAATATTCTGGTCGAGGGTCAAAAATAAAATATAATGAATTTCTTCTTGAACTTAAACCATCAATGGTGTGCACCTCCAGGTGCACCCATTGGGTGTAGCCCCCGAGTCTTGATTCGACTCGGCACGATCGTGTCAAGACTCTGAAAGCCGTGGATCCTGACTGAACTTTTCAGCCCTCATGCCTCAGTGCATGAATTTCGGATAATCTTTTCCTTATGGGGCTTTTTTGTTTCCCCTTCTTAAGGATTTCGTTCTCAAGTTCTTTGAACTTGGCATGACTCTCAGATCGTGTCCCACGACCCAACTTGACCATATGGTAAGCCACCTTCTTACAAAGATTTATACTTGTCAGCATTTGACCTAGACTTCTGAGCGAATTTAGCGATAGTATCGCATGCCTTACGTAAAAATCAATTGCAAGTATATAATATTAATTGCAAAAGCAAGTCTGGCCGTCGACTATGAAGGACCGAAACGGCGACCAGAGAGGGGGGGAGTGAATGGGAGCCGATAAAAAATCTTTCCAACCGATCCGGCTATTCCCCCAAAACAACTCCGAAACCTCCGAGAGCAATCTTGCCGAGATCACGTAGCCATTGTCAAGCTACTGACCCTAGGAACAAGAAACGAGCAGCGGAACTCGAACCAATCGAAACGAACACCAAAACGACCCGAAACGCGGCTCGATCTAACACACCCAGAGGGGGGCGGTTAAACCGGTCAGGGGGGCGGTTAAACCGCCCAGGCCTGGGTGGCTCGGGAAAAAGTCAAAACAAAAGTGGATCTCCCAAACCGCTTGAGCTCTTGAGGCGAGATTTTGGTCAGATGATCTAGACCTCCAGTGGAGTGTTTTCCCAAAAGATCTCGGCCTCTAACTCAGTACAACTCCCGGAATCGCAGATCTCGCGAAGAACACCATGACCTCGAGTTCATACCAAAAATCTCAAATCCAGAGCGATTCTCGGCGTTTGGGGGCAAAGAATCACCAGCAAAAGAGGCACAAGGCACTCATACGTGAATCCCCCAAAGAAATCCGAGAGAAAACGCCCTAGAACAAGAAGAACGAAAATCCCCAAAAATAGCTCCAAAAATACCCACGAAAATAGAAAAAGGAAAGGGAGCTCGGGAAATCAAATCATGGCACAAAGATGAGCAGCACAAACTCCATCACATAACCATGAATTCACCTATACAAAACTAAGAAAGATTCGAAGTAGTTCTAGGTGGAGGGGATGAAGGGAAAACTAGTTCAAAGGAAAACCTAAAGAGATAACTAGAAGAGATAGCAGCCACCAGCCCTGAAGGGGCCTATTAGTAGTCCAAGTGGTGGTGCTCTAAAGACTAAACTACCCCTAAGTGATACATACCCCTCAGGGGCAAATTTGACATTTTGATCTCAGATATTTTCTGGCTCGGGCACCTTCCACTGCAAGCTAGCTTCCCTCCGACGCAAGCCTTGCAGTCACGCCGCGTGTCCTCCGGATCGAAGCTCCTCGACGCCGATTTTGGGCCGGCCCAGGGGAGGCGGTTAAACCGCCCCTGGGGGGCGGTTAACCGCCCCTGACAGCCACCACTGGCCCAGCAACCCAAAACTCGCCTCGTCGAGTCCTCGGCCTTGGTTTTGAGGCCCAAACCAAGGGAAACCGTCCACCGATGATTTTGTGGCCAAATCACCAAACCCTGCGCGCAAACTTTGGTTGTTAGCCGCCACCTTGCGCCGGCTTCTCGTCCGCGTACGAGCTTCGGTTGTGAGCCGCTACCTCGCACCGGAACCACGTCCCCTTGCTCGTTCTTGCCAGCATGTGAACCGCACTTGATCCACCGGCCACCGGGTCCCTCGAACCAAGCCTACTTGTCTCTCCGCTCCTCGGAGGCCGCCATGGCTAAGACCTTTCGCGCCTGTTCTTCACCTGCACCAATGCAACCAAGCTGCATTCTACACCTGCAATACTTAAGCCAAGGAAAACGTCAATCCACACCACGTTGTCAATCACTCATCACACCAGGAAGCGACCATCCACCGGTCCTTGGACACACCGGGTCCTCAATCTCCCCCTTGATGAGTGCATTGACAACACACACATAGTAACCAATTGATATGAAGAAAATATAAAAGAAATCGAAAACAAGACTCAAGCAAGTGACTAAAAGCAAGAACAAGCCGAGAACAAAGTCACTCTGCAAGAGAAAGCTCCAGAAACGCCGACCCTTCAAGAAGAAGCGAAAGGGCTCAACACCATCGGCAAACGAGCACAAACACAAAGCACAAATCACAAACTTCAAATCCTCCAACTCACTTTTCAGGACTCTCAAAGCACTCCCCCTACAAAGATGCAATTCCCCCTGAACAAGTGAACTTGTGCGTGCGAAAAACACTCGAAAATGGCTCAAATCTCCACAAACTGTGTGCTCTCAGCACAGGGGCGGTTAAACCGCCCAGGGGGGCGGTTAAACCGCCCCTGGCAGATGACCAAGGTTGAAAATGCCAAAATTGCACAAACCAACTCGCAACGATGCCGTTCCAACTTGAAAACCTTCCACATGTGCCCAGCAAGATTTTCCAATGATCAAACTCTCAGAAACTTCACAAATTTTCAGAAAACCTCATTTGGGCAAAACTTTCAATCTCTCACACAAATCCGGCAAAATCTAGAGCAAAAGCTTTCCTACAAATTCTGCAAAGTCTCCCCCTTGCAAAATGCTCCAGAAATTCTCCCCCTTGTTGACAATGCACACATCAAGGCAAAATGTACAAAATGCAACTACAAGCTTCTCAAATATACAATGAGCAATACAAAATGCTACAAGTTAGAGAGGAGGCAAACAAGATAGTTCATCATGTCACACGGGCATTGCCATCAAGAAGGTGAAGACATATATCCAATTGACAAAGCCATGAGCAAATTGTGGATTTTTATCAAAAATGTCACCGCATGAGCAAAGTCCTAACCATGGATTGTTTAAGCAAAAATAAACTTCATCTCACCAAAATCATGAAAGGACAAGCATTCTTGACAAAGATCATCATAAACGCCCAAGTTCTACCTCATGTCATGTCAAAGCACGGAGCCATGTGTTCACTTCTCATGGGAGACTTCTCCGGCAAACAACATGCAACCGCTTAGCACCCATGTGTGCAAGTGTGTGCAATGGTGAAAGCATAGAGACATGAGCATAAATTCAGCAAATATTCTTTTTCTCATCTTTCTTCTTTCATGCATAGACATCTCATTTTTCAAATTCTTCAAGTTAAGCATGGTACATGAAATGTCTTTGCGACAGAAAGAAGCTTATGCTCCTCCATAAGATAAAGCATAGGCTAAACATTCACAATGACAAAGGTCTTTGACCCGATTGAAAAGAATATCACACCCTAGCATGATCTTAAGCAAGATATAGCCAGTTCAGCTCAAACAAGACATGCAAAGGCATTTACTCATGGGTGAAGGATTTTAAGTTCAGATTATCATGTTAAATCAAAAAGAGACTATCTCAATAGAATATATATCAAAACCATCAAGAGCATAGCCATCCATACAAGCAATCCCTAGCCAGCCTGCCTAAACTCTAAAATGTAGCAAGTTGTACCAATCACTGCATATAGGAGAAGCTCATCCTAAGATATGATACAAAAGATGAAATCAAGATACAAAAACAAGAAAAATCAAGATACAAAGATGGTACAAAAATATACATATGCTACAAGAGAAGCCTCCAAAACTCAGCTCAGAAAACCGCACACACACCAAGTTCTCCTCGCAAGCGGGTGAAGGTAACTTGGTCAAGTGGCTTAGTGAAAATGTCTGCAAGCTGGTTTTGGGTATAAACGTGGGCAAGCTCAATATCTCCTTTCTCCACATGATCTCTCAGAAAGTGGTACCTCACTTCTATGTGTTTGGTTTTGGAATGAAGCACGGGATTTTTGGCTACGCTTATGGCACTGGTGCTATCACAAAGAAGTGGAACATGGGACATGTCTAAGCCAAAATCTCTCAAGGTGTATCTGATCCAAAGCAACTGAGAACAGCAGCTAGCAGCAGCAACATACTCGGCCTCTGTGGTGGATTGGGCTACACTAGACTGCTTGCGAGAAGACCAAGACACAAGAGACGATCCAAGAAACTGACACTGACCAGAAGTAGACTTGCGATCAACACGACATCCAGCAAAATCCGCATCAGAAAAACCATGAAGTGCAAGAGTGGAATCAGCAGAATACCAAAGACCCAGCTCAGGAGTAAACTTGAGATACCTGAAAATCCTCTTGACGGCCTGACGATGTGAAGTCCTCGGTGAAGCCTGAAAACGAGCGCACAGACACACGCTGAACTGTATGTCCGGCCTCGTCGCCGTCAAGTAGAGGAGGGAGCCGATCATGCTCCGGTACTCCTTCTGGTCCATTGGTTCTCCGTCCACATCCGCATCCAAAGCTGTAGTCGTACTCATTGGCGTAGTCATCGGCTTGGAGTCGCTCATGTCGAATTTCTTGAGGATGTCTTTGGTGTACTTTCTTTGGTGCACGAATGTCCCATCCTTGGTTTGCTTGATCTGCAGCCCGAGAAAGAACTGCAACTCTCCCATCATCGACATCTCAAATTCCCTGCTCATATCGTCTGCAAACTTGGCAACAAGATCATGAGAAGAGCCACCAAAAATGATATCATCCACGTAAATCTGAACGATTAAAAGATCATTGCCATTTCTAAGCAAGAAGAGCGTCTTGTCAACCTTACCCATCACAAACCCCTTACTAAGCAAGAACCCTCTCAACCTGCCATACCACGCTCTGGGTGCTTGCTTTAGGCCATATAAAGCTCGGTGGAGTTTGTACACTCGGTGTGGGTAT
>WEIB01001133.1:0-21823 GCA_015476505.1 Urochloa ruziziensis | reverse complement strand
GGAAGGGGAAGGGGGGAAAAGTGCAGGGGCAAAGATGGACTTTGAGGAAAAAGAAGAAAAACAAAAAGAGAAACAAAACAACCCAAGCAACCAAAAATTGTGCAGCAGCATGAATGCAACATACATGTTCCTAAACCTTATATTTGATTTTAATTTCTCCGAAAAAGTTTTATTTCCCTATGATTTTTATGAGTAATTGGATAAATACCATTTAATTACTAGAAATTTTACAAAGGCATTTTTAGGGTGTTACACTGGATGAGCCCGCTGTTTGAGGGGCTGGATCCGGCATAGCACGAAGTTGGCTGTCACTCCTACGGCAGTCAACCCTCTGCTCTTCAGCTCGGCAATGAGGCTCAGCACTCCCGAACTTCGTCCATCTCGCTGTCTTTGGGGAGAGAGCTCCAGGACTTGGAGGGGACAGGACGGGAATCTATTTCGAAAGAAATGGCAGGCGAGTGGTTCCCTATGTACAACCACTCGGATTGCCACCCCTTATTGGTGGAAGGAAAAGGAATTTCAAAATATTCCTGGGCTTGACCCTCACGGAGTTGGAACCCGGCGCCTCCAACTACATGCGGGCGCTCGGTGCTAGGGTGAGGCTTCAGCAAGAAAAGATAGAGAAAAAGATTGAAGTGAGGCTCTATCCCAAGATAGGCCTCACAGAGGTTGATGAAGATAGAAATGTGAAGGATGGAGTTCGGGTTCAGTGCGCAGAGACTGATCCCGTAGAAATGGAGCAAGCCGCGGAGAAAAGGGTGTGCAGGAACACCAAATCTGCGTAAAAGAAAGGACTCAAACACCACTAAATAAGTGGAATTTGGGGTGGGGAAGGACTCACCAAAGGCCGCGCGCCATTCGGCGGTTTGCTGGTCCGGGAGAATGCCGTCGATGACAAGCTGCTCGAGACGCCTGGTGGAGGTAGAAGACTTCCTCCACTCGGCGGCGCGGTCCACGGAGGCATCGATGGTGGTCTTGGCCCTGACCGACCGTTTCTTCCCCGGCGACGTCTCCTTCCGCTTCGGCGCCATAGCTGCAACAAACAGAGATTGGGGATTGAAGGTGTGAAGCTACGAAGGTGGATCTAGGGTTTGCGCCTGAGCGAGAAAAGAGAACTTGGATGCGGTGAAGGCAAATGGCGAGGAAAGGAAGAAGATTGCGGCGGGGATGGCTTATAATGGAATGAACCGTTCCTCCCCTGCGCGGCGCGATGCCAGTCTTGGGAACTCAACTGACGCTGGCACGTCGCGTCACTTTAAATTCAAAGATGCGATTTGGAGTCACGATATCTCGCGATATTCTGGCTTTATAAGGCAACCATTGGTTTCCCTAGGAAACAATGGGCTTAACAGGATTGATGGGCCTAAATGGGCTGGTTTAAGCCTTTGATAGGCTCAAATAATGGCACGACCTTTCGGTTCTGTTAGTTGACAATTACGTGGGCTCCTGAGCAAATGCTCAAGGGCAGAAACCACTCGGTCGTGAGGCTAAAATTAGTCGACGGTTAGGCTTATTTTTGCAATTAATATTGCAACCTTGCAATTGATCTTTACTTAATGCATGCGATACTATCGCTAAATTGACTCGGAAATCCGGGCCAAGTCCTGATAAGTATAGATCTTGTGAGAAGGTGATTTACCATATGGTCAAGCTGGGTCGTGAGACACGACTCGGGAGTCACACCGAGTTCAAAGGACTCGAGAAAAGATTCCCTAAAAAGGGTAAATTAATAAAAATACCCTAAAAGGAGAAAATTGTTCGAAATCCATGCCCAGACGCATGGGGGCTAAGAGATTTAGCCAGGATTCACAGTTTTTAGAGTCTTGACACGATCGTGCCGAGTCGAATCAAGACTCGAGGGCTACACCCAATGGGTGCACCAAGAGGTGCATGCCATTGATGGATTAGGTTCACAAAGAGCTTTATAAGATTCTATTTTTGACCCTCGACCAGACTATTCTACTCTGCTCAAGGCTCGGGGGCTACACCCAATGGGTGCACCAGGAGGTGCACGCCATTGAAGATGATGATGTTCATGGAGAAAAATTGAAGACCCTTGGCCAATTTTATACTAAAATTACCCAAGGCTCGGGGGTTAAGTGTATACACTTCGCTTTCGCGTCGTGAAAAAGAGCACTTCTTCCCCTCACTACGGCTACAATTGAAAGATCAATTTCAGGAACGTTTGAGCATGCACTCAGATCTTTCTTGAAACCACTCAGACGAAGTCCTAGACTACTCGGAAATTTGATCAAGCATTCTGGCAAAGTTGCGGAGCACTCGGATCATGCAAGAGAAAGACAGATCAATTACAGCCAACGATCGGCCAAGAAGTGCTCGGGGGCTACTGTGGGAATATGGTCCCCGGGTACCTCACGAGCAGGCTTGGCAACCCTCTAATAGGGGGCGGCCCGGCCCACCGTTCTGGACCTGATAACGTGCGAGACAAGCCGGTGCATGAAGGAAGGATCTGGAAGGAGAAGTTCCAATTAGAATAGGAGTTTTTATAAAGAAGGAAAGGATCCTTAGAGATAGGATCGGCTACAAACCGACTTGTAACCCTGCCTCCCCAATATATAAGGCGGGCAAGGACCCCCTCCAAAGGACACGAAATCACAAAATCTCTCAAGAGAACAATCCACGCAATACAACACCCCAAAAACAGGACGTAGGGTATTACGTCCAGTCGACGGCCCGAACCTGTCTAAATCCTTGTGTCTGTCCACCCTAACCATCTAGCTCATGATAGATTTACACTCTGCAGAGGTTTCGCCCTTTACCCAACTGTTAGCGTAAAAGCTCAAGGAGCTTTCAACCCAACCACGCACATACCACACTTCCGAGGTGTGAGTGCATACGGACGCTACAAGGTTTTTCACAAGACACCCTAACAAGCACAGTAGCCGTTTTGGTCCAACTTGCAGCGCATGGCCCCAAGGCATCGAGATCGACCGTCGCTCAGGGTGCATCGTGAGGGGGGTCAATGGCATCCAGAGCGCGGACCTCAGGGCGCAACGTGAGTCCATCAAGCGCGACGTGTGGGGTATCCAGGGCGCGAACGTGGACACCCCCAACACGGGACTGTGCCTAACGAGACATAGCCAACGAATCTCAGAGCGCAGGTGAGACCGTCCTCGATGGATCAAGTCCATGCTTGAACTGCAGTTCCCCACGTACGCCTTTCGGTAACCACTGGCGAGCTAGAGACGTACGAGCTACTTGACCAAGACCAGAGCCATAATAGTTCCGGCGGTGGCGACTGGTTCCTGGGTTGCCGCTTTCCGAACCGGACCTTACGGAGAGACGCTGGAACAAAGCACACAACACTTGCTCTAGCTCCCTGAGCCAAGTTGCTAAAGAGCAAGTTTTACCATCATGTTGAAGTGAACCTTTAAATCAATATTAACACTTAAGTAAAGGTGACAGTAGCTGCGCTTAGCAAAGACTACCCATAAATGCATAAACCCGGGGTATAACAAGGACAGGATAAAAGTAGCTAGGTACAACCTTAAGGCTCATCAAGTTAGACACATGCAAATATGAATGATTGATTAAAGGTGAATAGGTTGCAAGGAATTTCCACGTTACACTTGCCTTCCTCGAAGGGTTGCTGCTGCGGGTCCTGCTCCTCGTAGCCCTGGTCGTACGCGAACTCGAACGGGGCGGGCTCGAACGGCTCACCGGCTGCCACACGATTCACCATACAAGCATCCAGACAAACCAATACATGCAAGCAATGATATTCTATTAGAACAGTACACCAAACAGTAGCAAAAAGGTAAAAGAAGGTTACAAAACTATTCTACACTTCGCTACGAACACATGAGCGCGAGAATCACTAGAATCGGAGCTATAACGCGAAAACTACGCTAAAAACAAGCCATAGGGACTTGCTGGCAAGAAACAAGAACTACCAGGGGCCTAAACGCGATAAAAAGGACTAAACTGCGAGAAAACTAAAACTGCGTTGGACCTATGCGTAAAACAGAGGAAACTCGGGGGCCTAAGCGCAAAAGCGGCTGACGGCGACGGGGCGGCTGACGGCCGGCTGACGCCCGGCTGGCGTCAGCCCGACGCCGTCTACTGGCGTCAGCAGGGGGGGCGGGGCCGGCGCGGCGCACTGTGCCGTGGACCGGCCCGTGGACCGCGCGGCGGCCACGGTCCATGGCCCACGGTGCGCCGGCCGCGTACCGCTTCGGCTGGATCTAATCCAGGCCGTTGCGGCCGGATCCAGCGGCGGGGAGGGGCTGCGGGCGACGGCGGGCGGCGGCGGTCGCCGGCGCGCGGCGGCGCCATGGCCGGCGGGGCCGTGGTTGCTCGCGTGGGCGCTGCGGCTTGCGGGGGTCGACGCGGAGGGCACGGGGAGGTCGAGCAGCTCACCGCGGTGACGATGGGGGCGTCGACGGCGAGCTCCGGGGCGCTGGGGCGTCGGCGGCGAGCGGCGGCGCTGCGGTTCGGTCCGGCGAGCAGCGGCGCTAGCGCGGAGGGCGAGGGAGAGGGCTAGGGCGAGCGCTGCGGGGTGGAAAAGGGGGCGGGGCTCGCGGCGACGGGTTTAAAAGGGGGAAGGGGCACGGCGGCCGCGGGGTAACGCCCCTGCCTTCAATGGCAGGCGGCGGCGGCTGCGGCGGTGATCGCGGGCGGCGGCCGCGGGCGGGGACGGGGCTGACAGGCGGGGCCCGCCTGTCGGCGACCGTGGGCGCCGGAAGGCGGAACGGCGCGCGCGCGCGTGGCTGCTGGGCCGGCGGCCCAGGCGGGGAGGTGCGGCTGCGGCGGGGCGCTGGGCCGGGGTGCGCGCGCGGCCATTGGGCCAGCGGCCCAGGTGGGAAGGAGGCGGGGAGGCGCGGCTGCGGCTGGGCGCTGGGCCGGCCCGTTGCGGAGCGGGCTGCGCGCGGGGGAAGGAGAAGGAAGGGGAAGGGGGGGAAAGTGCAGGGGGCAAAGATGGACTTTGAGGAAAAAGAAGAAAAACAAAAAGAGAAACAAAACCACCCAAGCAACCAAAAATTGTGCAGCAGCATGAATGCAACATACATGTTCCTAAACCTTATATTTGATTTTAATTTCTCCGAAAAAGTTTTATTTCCCTATGATTTTTATGAGTAATTGGATAAATACCATTTAATTACTAGAAATTTTACAAAGGCATTTTTAGGGTGTTACACTGGATGAGCCCGCTGTTTGAGGGGCTGGATCCGGCATAGCACGAAGTTGGCTGTCACTCCTACGGCAGTCAACCCTCTGCTCTTCAGCTCGGCAATGAGGCTCAGCACTCCCGAACTTCGTCCATCTCGCTGTCTTTGGGGAGAGAGCTCCAGGACTTGGAGGGGACAGGACGGGAATCTATTTCGGAAGAAATGGCAGGCGAGTGGTTCCCTATGTACAACCACTCGGATTGCCACCCCTTATTGGTGGAAGGAAAAGGAATTTCAAAATATTCCTGGGCTTGACCCTCACGGAGTTGGAACCCGGCGCCTCCAACTACATGCGGGCGCTCGGTGCTAGGGTGAGGCTTCAGCAAGAAAAGATAGAGAAAAAGATTGAAGTGAGGCTCTATCCCAAGATAGGCCTCACAGAGGTTGATGAAGATAGAAATGTGAAGGATGGAGTTCGGGTTCAGTGCGCAGAGACTGATCCCGTAGAAATGGAGCAAGCCGCGGAGAAAAGGGTGTGCAGGAACACCAAATCCGCGTAAAAGAAAGGACTCAAACACCACTAAATAAGTGGAATTTGGGGTGGGGAAGGACTCACCAAAGGCCGCGCGCCATTCGGCGGTTTGCTGGTCCGGGAGAATGCCGTCGATGACAAGCTGCTCGAGACGCCTGGTGGAGGTAGAAGACTTCCTCCACTCGGCGGCGCGGTCCACGGAGGCATCGATGGTGGTCTTGGCCCTGACCGACCGTTTCTTCCCCGGCGACGTCTCCTTCCGCTTCGGCGCCATAGCTGCAACAAACAGAGATTGGGGATTGAAGGTGTGAAGCTACGAAGGTGGATCTAGGGTTTGCGCCTGAGCGAGAAAAGAGAACTTGGATGCGGTGAAGGCAAATGGCGAGGAAAGGAAGAAGATTGCGGCGGGGATGGCTTATAATGGAATGAACCGTTCCTCCCCTGCGCGGCGCGATGCCAGTCTTGGGAACTCAACTGACGCTGGCACGTCGCGTCGCTTTAAATTCAAAGATGCGATTTGGAGTCACGATATCTCGCGATATTCTGGCTTTATAAGGCAACCATTGGTTTCCCTAGGAAACAATGGGCTTAACAGGATTGATGGGCCTAAATGGGCTGGTTTAAGCCTTTGATAGGCTCAAATAATGGCACGACCTTTCGGTTCTGTTAGTTGACAATTACGTGGGCTCCTGAGCAAATGCTCAAGGGCAGAAACCACTCAGTCGTGAGGCTAAAATTAGTCGACGGCTAGGCTTATTTTTGCAATTAATATTGCAACCTTGCAATTGATCTTTACTTAATGCATGCGATACTATCGCTAAATTGACTCGGAAATCCGGGCCAAGTCCTGATAAGTATAGATCTTGTGAGAAGGTGATTTACCATATGGTCAAGCTGGGTCGTGAGACACGACTCGGGAGTCACACTCGAGTTCAAAGGACTCGAGAAAAGATTCCCTAAAAAGGGTAAATTAATAAAAATACCCTAAAAGGAGAAAATTGTTCGAAATCCATGCCCAGACGCATGGGGGCTAAGAGATTTAGCCAGGATTCACAGCTTTTAGAGTCTTGACACGATCGTGCCGAGTCGAATCAAGACTCGAGGGCTACACCCAATGGGTGCACCAAGAGGTGCATGCCATTGATGGATTAGTTCACAAAGAGCTTTATAAGATTCTATTTTTGACCCTCGACCAGACTATTCTACTCTGCTCAAGGCTCGGGGGCTACACCCAATGGGTGCACCAGGAGGTGCACGCCATTGAAGATGATGATGTTCATGGAGAAAAATTGAAGACCCTTGGCCAATTTTATACTAAAATTACCCAAGGCTCGGGGGTTAAGTGTATACACTTCGCTTTCGCGTCGTGAAAAAGAGCACTTCTTCCCCTCACTACGGCTACAATTGAAAGATCGATTTCAGGAACGTTTGAGCATGCACTCAGATCTTTCTTGAAACCACTCGGACGAAGTCCTAGACTACTCGGAAATTTGATCAAGCATTCTGGCAAAGTTGCGGAGCACTCGGATCATGCAAGAGAAAGACAGATCAATTACAGCCAACGATCGGCCAAGAAGTGCTCGGGGGCTACTGTGGGGAATATGGTCCCCGGGTACCTCACGAGCAGGCTTGGCAACCCTCTAATAGGGGGCGGCCCGGCCCACCGTTCTGGACCTGATAACGTGCGAGACAAGCCGGCGCATGAAGGAAGGATCCGGAAGGAGAAGTTCCAATTAGAATAGGAGTTTTTATAAAGAAGGAAAGGATCCTTAGAGATAGGATCGGCTACAAACCGACTTGTAACCCTGCCTCCCCAATATATAAGGCGGGCAAGGACCCCCTCCAAAGGACACGAAATCACGAAATCTCTCAAGAGAACAATCCACGCAATACAACACCCCAAAAACAGGACGTAGGGTATTACGTCGAGTCGACGGCCCGAACCTGTCTAAATCCTTGTGTCTGTCCACCCTAACCATCTAGCTCTTGATCTTTGCGATCTTCCCTCCATACAAATCACTTCCGTGGACTATCCCGTGGAAGACTGCCGGAGATCATATCACCGACAATACCCGTTTCCCGACTTGGCGCGTGCACGACTAGGCACTAGGCGCTACCTAGTTCGCCGGTCGGCACTCTGCACCAATCATATGGCTCCTTGGGATGGATTGCTAGGTTCAGCTGGTGGGGTGTGAATCAAGGCCTCACATAAATAGGCATTCCCATAGGCTATGCCTTTTTGGCATGCGAGGTTGTACTGGGCACTAGAAATACTCTCCCATGAACCGGTCCTTAGCTGGATCAGAGTGGCTCTTAGGATCCCCCTAATGAGGCTATCCTTCCACGGTCTCGTTGTCTCATCAGGCCGTGTCATGCTATCGATAAAACACGGAAAGTAACAATCAGTATAACAAAACAGTACATCAATCAAATCACAAAAGGAAAAGGAATGGAAAGAAGGCGGGGATTCGAAGGATTCCTCTAAGGGCTCGGGGTTGGATTGATATTCTATTAATTATATAAAGTAACTAGTGGATTAAAGGATGGTGATTTTGGATGAGAATTATTAAATAATTCCCTGGAAGATGGTTGAAACGATGGTTATCGGGTTTTGAGAATTATATAGATTTCTAAGGAGTAATTCTCGAGTGACCAATATGGATTTCTAGAGAATCCTTATATGTCCGTGGGAAGCATGACGGCTAGGGTTTCACTGAGATCTAGGGGTTTATGGATGGGCGGTATGACGACTAGGGTTTCGGCGAGGCTAGGGTTTCATACGGGCGGCGTACCGACCGGATTTCCTAATAGGGCAGGCATTATAATGGCACGGTCAAGGTTTTGGGGCTAGGGCATAAGTCCTAGGGCAACAAGCATATGGAAATGCTTAGAATAATCCCTAGTATTTATGAGAATTATCTGGGAATTTATGGAGCTAAGATAGGAAAAGGGGAATTTCTTGGGTACACTATTGGTGGCCTTCTATTGGGTAGGATCTAGCCTAATTGGACTTAGGCTCTAATTATGTGCTAAAAAGAGTTGGGTGGCACTAATAGGCTTAGAAATATTCCTAGTATTTTTGGGCATTTTTGGAGAATTTTTGGAAGTGAGGAAGGGCTCTAAATAAGCTTGTGTGTACACTTACTCGGGTGCGCGTAGCATTTTTGGGCCGGCTGGCGCAGGGGCGTGGGTTCCGCCAGAGGCACTGTTCCGTGCGCCGGGGGCGTGGGCACGGTAGACCGTGACCGTTGGGCCGCCGGTCCAGTGGACTGCGTCCACCCAACCTGGGCAGCCATCGCGCCGTGGACCGGCCGTGGGCTGGGGCGCCCACTGGGTCTGTGGTCCATATGGACCGGGCGCATTGAGCGCGGGGCGGAGGGAGCGGACGGCGGGGCGCTGATGGCGTTAGCAGCCGGGCCCGCCTGTCGGATTACGCTAGAGGTTAGAAAGGAGACGGCGGGGCGACGGACCGGTGACGGCGGGGCACCGACTTGGGAGGGGGAGACGGCGCCGCCGTCAGGGCTCGCCGGCATAAGCCGTTCCGGCGTTAGAGCTCGCTGGTGACCCTGCGGTTTGCACTGGGAGAGAGAGGAGGTTGTGGCGGGTTCGTTGGTGGCTAGCAAGGAGAGGGAAGAGGGCGGAGCGGCGTGGCCGGGTGCGAGGAGGGAGAGAGCCCAAGCTCGGCTTGGTCCTCGTTGGTGCCGGGAAAGGAGGGGTGCTCCTCTATTTATAGGCGGCGAGGGGCCGGCGGAGCTTGCCACGTCGCGCCGGCCGAGCGAGGACGGCCACCGGGGTGGAGGCGCGTGGCGCCGGGGAACGACGTCACGGCGGGAGCGGCGGTCTCGACCCCGGCCGGTGGTCGGCGCTGCACCCATGATGCTGTGGGACACAGTGGCGGCAATACGCGTCGCGCACGGCCTCCTAGGGTCGATCCCGGTCGACGGTTGGTGATCGGGCGACAGCGAACGGCGGCGTGGTGCGCGGCGGAAGGAGCTGGGGGGGGGGGAAGAAGGGGATGGTGACGTCGGCTGACGTCACCCCGGCGGGGAGTGGGCCGCGCGCGCGGGCCGAGTGGTCATGGGGCCGGGGAGGCGGAGTGGGCCGCGGAACGCTGGCCTGTGGGGAGGTATGCGGGCCGCTGCTGGAGGCTGGGCCGGCAGAGGAAAAAGGGAGAGGGAGGGAGAGCGGGTGAGGCCGGGAGTTGGGGGAGGTAAAGCGAACTTCGCAGTTGGGCTCTAAGCTAGGGTTTCGGCCCAAAAACGTTTAAACACTTTTCTATTTATTTGAAAGGGGTTTTTAAGAGGAATGTCAATTCGAATTTAAACCAAACCTTTACTAGTTTTACTCTAGGTTTTTAGAGACTTGTTTTAGTCTAGTGAGCATCAAGTTGTGGAGCATCCCTTTATTTTCCAATATTTATTTATAGTTCATTAACTATATTTATTTCATATTAAGCCTATAATTATCATAATAAAGCTAATGATTAACTAAATGATTCCTAAATTAATTCTACTTAATTTTCAGAGTGTTACACGCTGCAAGTTCTAGGTCGTGGGTAGGGTAGTTCTCCTCATGCTTTCACAACTTCGGGAAGCATAGACAACAACTTTCCCGTCTTGCATAAGCACGCATCCAGGTCCTTGTCTTGATGCATCACAGTATACTACAAAGTCTTGCATGATGTCTGGTATGGTCAACACGGGAGTGGTGGTAAGCTTGGTCTTCAACTCTTGGAAACTCTCTTCACATTTATCTGACCAGACAAAAGGTACATTGTTCTTGAGCAATTCGGTCATTGGCTTGGCAATCTTTGAAAAGTTCTCTATAAATCGGCGATAGTATCCAGCTAATCCAAGAAAGCTTCTGATCTCTGTCACATTTCTGGGCTGCTTCCACTCTGTCAACTGCTACACCTTTTGCTGTCAATACATGGCCTAAGAAAGCGACTTTCTTCAACCAGAATTCACACTTGCTAAACTTCGCGTAAAGCTTATGCTGTCTCAATCTCTCGAGCACAATCTTGAGGTGCTCCTCATGCTCTTCGGCAGTCTCTAAATAGATCAACATGTCATCAATAAAGACAACAACAAACTTGTCCAATTCCTCCATAAATACCTTGTTCATCATGTTCATGAAGTATGCCGGCGCATTGGTCAACCCAAAAGACACGACCTAGAAACTCAAACAGCCCATAACGGGTGGAGAAGGCGGTCTTGGGTATATCCTATGGCCGAATCTTCATTTGGTGGTAACAGGATCTAAGGTCAATCTTGCTGAAGTACTTGGCTCTCTTTAGCTAATCCAATAGGTCGTCAATCCTTGGCAACGGGTACTTTGTTCTTGATCGTCACCGCATTCAGCGAGCGGTAGTCTATGCACAGGCGAAGTGTCCCATCCTTCTTCTTGACAAACAGCACCGACGATCCCCATGGTGATGCACTCGGCCGAATGAACTTGTGCTCCAGCAAATTCCTCAATTGCTTCTTCAATTCCTCCAACTCATGTATGGACATCCGATAAGGTCTCTTGGAATGGGGGCTGTGCCTGGAACTAGCTCAATGGCGAACTCGACATCTCTGTCCGGGGTAAACCTGGTAGTTCTTCGAGAAACACGCCCGGATACTCACAAACAACCGGAACGTCGGCTACTGGTCTTCTCACTGAGGCTGTGTAGGTGGGCTATGGGTATTTTCTTGGCTACTACTGGCTCAACCTCCACTACTTTACCACTAGGATGAATCAAGGTCACTAGTCGGGGTGAACGCGAGATGGTTCCCTTGTGCAAGGTCAACCAATCCATGCCTAGAATAATGTCAATGCCGTCTGATTGTAGAACTAGTGAGGTCGGCTAGGAATTTCTGACCTTTCATCATGATGCTCACATCCTTGCACATCATTGTGCACTCAAGGTCTCCTAAAGGTGAGGAGGTGATAATAGGTACGGCTCGGGGAATCATGGGGAGAGACGTATGGGTTACAATCTTACTAGATATATAGGATCCGGTAGCTCCGGTATCAAACACAACCAATGCACGAAATCCATCAACAATGAACTCACCGAGTAAGACGTCGGGTGCCTCCTGTGCTTCAGCTTTGGTCATGTGGTTGAGCTTTCCGTGTGCAACACCTGGCTGGCCTGGGGTAGCGGCTGGTCTGCCACCAGTTACAGCACCGCGAGCTGGTGTCTGGCAGCTCTTCTTCTCAGGGCACTCGTAGGACTTGTGGCCCAGTTTGCCACAGTTGAAGCAAGTGAACGGGGAACTCGAGCTGCTCTGGCGTCCGTAGGATCCACCAGACGAGGGGTGGTTGGTGTTCCTCCCTCCAGCAATCTATCCATTGCCTCCTCCAAAGCTGCGGGTCGGCTGACTCTAACCTGAGCAGTAGCTGCGGTAGGGCTGACTCTGTCCCTGACGGTAGCTGGTGTTCCTCTGCTGGCTGGTCTGTCCATAGCTCGGCCTCTGGGATGGCCTGTCACGGGTCAGCTGCTCGAACTTGCGCTTCTTGACCCTCAGTCGACCCTCATGGTCCAGTCTCTCTTTCTAGACGGTGATGGCGCGGTTCACCATGTGGCGAAGCGAAGGGAAGTCACTTCTGGCCACGATCTGCCTGATCCCATGGTGTAGACCTCGATGGAACCAGAATTGCTTCTTCTCTTTAGTATTGGTGTCCTCGGGAGCATAGCGCATCATCCTTGTGAAGTGACGCTCATACTCCTCCACCTTCATCGTCCCATGGGTCATTGTGCGGAACTCCTGTGCCTTTTGAACCATGATCTGTCAGGGGATATGCTGGTCACGAAAGGCCTTGCAGAATTCTTCCCAAGTGATGGCGGCAAGGTTCAGGTGCATGGCGCTGTAACTGTCCCACCACACTCTGGCTGGTCCCTCAAGCTGATGGATGGCTATGGCAACACACTCTTCATCTTTGTAGTCAGAAAGGTCAAGCTTGGTCTCGATGGTCCTCAACCAATCATCTGCATCGATAGGGTCTTCTGAGTAACTGAAGGTAGGGGCCTTGAGACGGATGAACCTCTCGACCTTGCGCGGCAGGCCTTCGACGGGTGGTCCTTGGCGGTGTCCTCCTCCCTGAGGGTGTGCAATGGCATTGGCCATTCTCTACATGACTTGAGTCTGTTGGTCCAAGACCTGGGCAAGGGTGGCCACGGGTGATATGGGCTGCTGCTGTTCCTGCTGCTGCTACGGTGGCGGCGCACCATGCCCACGGCCTCGCCCTGCTGGGACTGGGTCGATCTCGATTTCCTCATCAACAGCTTCCTCCTCTTCTTTCACATCTTGCTGCGCGTCGTGTCCGAGCGGCGCCGGGTCAGGATTGGCAGCTCCTCCACGTCCTCTTCCTTGGCCACGGCCAACAGCTGGCTCAGGCGTGGGCTCAGGAGCTAGCGAAGGGGCGGCACGGCCACGGCCACGAGCGGCGGCCTCAGCTTCTTCCTGAGCGGCTGCCTCAAACTGCGCGTTCAAATGACCTGACCTTCGGATAGACATCCTGAGAAAAGGTTGAAGAGAGGGTATTAGCGTCTTTCTACATGGAATCGTTCTAAACAAACCTAGAGTCAATACAATCACAAATATTTCTTATATGCATATATAAGCTTCTAACACTCAAGAAGAAATCATCATGAAAGCTCAATCATTATTAAGTTTCATTCACTCATCCATGCAGTTCAAACACTAGGTGCTACCTCGAGGCTTAACTCACTAGCCTTGGAGGTCTCGCACACACACGCACATGAACAATGCAAAAGATCTCAAAATGGTGATTCCTACTACATGGGTGAACATCTACCATCGCGTGCCGGAACAGGCTTCTTGTACTCAATGACTGTGTGGTCCTCCCAAGAGTGTCTGGCAGTGAAGAGAGGCTTCATCATTGCCTCGGCCTTCTGAGTCTCTGGAGTCTCGATAGTGTTGATGCTGTGGAAGGGGACCTTGTGGAGCCTCAACGAACTGGGTCCACACTTGAAGTCCTCCTTGCGAATCTATCGCTGCTTCTCTAGTGGCAGCTAGTCGTTAAGCTCTTGAAGTTCCTCAACTTGGATGGAGTCGACATCCTTCCAAGTTTGTAGAATCGCCTTACTCTTTTCCTTGAAGTAGAGGCAAGAACGAGTGAACGCGGCGAGGTTGTTCGTGTTGCGCTCGCACCTTCGCTCCAGCCGTGTGATCCTCAAACCCATAGCACCTAGGGTGGCATTGTTCCTGAGCTCGACAATCTTCTAGTCGGCTCGTTTCATCTTGTAGTCCATGAGCCCTATAGTACATTCCTGAAAGCTGACTTATTCCCTCCAGTCGCTTGATCTCCCTCTCAAGCCTCTGCTTCTCTATGAAATCATCGGCGATCATTTGCTTCAGCTGGTCTGTTTCTGCCTGAGCCAAGGTGACAGCGGCGTCCCTACGGCTCAGCTCCTCCGTCAAGTGGCGTACCTGGGTCTTCATGGCATCCACCTCTCTCTCGGCGGCAAGGACGCGAGAAACTCTGTCGGTGGCGGTGGAAACTATGTCCTAGAGGCTGTTGAGGAAAGCCACGCTCTTCATCTCATGCTCTGTCGTGTAGAAGTGCAAGTCTCCGAGGTAATCTCCGGCTGTGGTGATCGCCGGGTCCTCGACGGCTGCAAAAGGTGCTCTGCACCTCTCATACTCTGCCTCCTCATCGTCCTCGTAGAACTATCTGGGCAGAAGTCGAAGGTTAGTCCCCTCAACCTGGTCCTTCTTCCGGACGAGTAGTACCTGAGTCAACCTTCGGGTGACACTCTCCACTGCAAGCTTTGTCGACAGACCAATGCCTTCCATGGTGATTCCTTGCCTATGGTCGTAGGAGGGAAGAAAAGCCTTGGCGCGGACAAAGGCGGTGTTGTTGATGTAGCATGCCCATGACTGAAGCCCAAGGCAGTTCTCTGGGATACCCAAGTGGCGGACGGTGGTGACTAGCCAGTGGACCATGTCCCCTTGGTCCTTGGGGCCCTCGTGCGTCTTCTGTATCACAGGCCACCATTCCTATGTCATGTAAAAAGAGAGGTGTCAGCGTAGGTGAGTAAGAAATTTTCTCAAAGAGATAGTTTTTATAACATAGCTCAAGGGGTAACATATAAAGATAGATTGTATAGAGTCCTATTCTATCGACCATGTCTATGGCATCGTCCTACGGGCAAGTATGGCTTTGATACCAACTGTAACGACCCGGGTTTCTGATTTTCGAAAACCTGACTCCTTGTACCATTGTGATACTCCCTAGATCAAGTAGATATCATGTACATAACTCATCACAGCGAATATCATATCCACACCACGAATGAAGTACAAATATCTTATTTATTACATCATTCTCATGATAATACGTCTGTTACAAGCCCTCAGGGCTGAATGACAAACAGAAGAACATCCAACGTAGCGGAACTAGGCGTAGAAGCCTCCATCTTCTTGATCTCCTCCATAGGCAACTTGCACGTCAAGACGATGCCTCAGTCGTACCATCCATCATAGTTGTACTCGTGCTCATCATCAGACCCTGCATACTCAAAGGCTATCCCCAAGGAATAGGATAGGTTCACATCACCAACCGTATATGCAAGCTTTAAGTGGACTATCAACTAAAGGAATAAAAGTATATCAAGGAGAGGCTAAAGGTTTCCTATGTAGCAGCAAATATAAAATAAACATCTCCATATCCATCCATCCCATATCTCACCACATCAGGCTATTCTGGCACGCCGGACTCCCATCACCATCTCCGCACTCGTCTAAGTCGATGCGAGAGCTCGCTCCCCTCGCACCACACCAACTACAACCGGATCCTGAAAGGAAAGGGAGCAAACTTCCCTTCTCCCCATCCGTAGCTGCGGACCTTAGTCACTCTCAAATCTGGCTAGAAAGGGGGAAGGTAGAATATCCCAAATATGAGAGGTAACAATGCAATGGGCAATGTCCATACTGAGGACGCGGCTATACATATAGATTATAGACTCTCGAGAGCTTGTAGAACTGGACCCACTCGGGCTGCGAGATGGTGGCCACCATCTCGAGACGTAGCCCATAGCACAGACCCCAACCGCGACGATGCCCGCTTGCTCTTCCGGTCTCGGTCCATCGGCTCGCAATCCAATGCTTCGGAAGCTGTGTTGAACTCTCCCTCGTAGGGCCAGACGGGGCCATAGTCCTTCGGGGAGACGGCCTCTCCCGTTCCCGTACACCATCCACTTGATCCTCTCGCAATCCGGGCATCGTGCTAGTTAGGCTGGCTGGAACCCGTTCATATGGGTAAGCGGTAAGTACGTGGGGGCCCAAAGTATGGTTACCCCACTCGGTTTCAGACCGGGGTGAGCGTCATCGTCCCAAAGGCGTATCCTCCGAAGAAGAACGCAAGTCGCAGTACCCACTATAGGTATCATCGCCAACTCCTATGCTCTTATCCAGCCATGTACCCGCCACAAGTACGGTGTGGGACCCCCTCGAGTGCAGGGGTCTCCCGGCACCTCGGTAAAAGACCGAGTTGTTATAAAATGCTCACCCCCGCCAAGTTTCCCAAAAACACCTTCTCCTGCCGGTTTTATCCCCACACACGCCAAGAGTCCTAATCCACATGATCCCATAGACATGCAAGCAGCAGCATAGCAATATCATATATAGAGTGGTAGGTAGCAAGGCAATCACGGAATAAATCATGGCTATGCAAGGCTCAAGCATCATTCAGTTGCAATAAATAAGGTGCTAGCTCATCTAATTGCAATGGCTAATAGGCATTCAAGAGATGGGCTGGGCATGAACCTGAGGGCAAGTTCTCTTCCTCCATGAAGTCTTCCGGGTAGTGCTCCTCTCCAGTCAGCTCCTGGCCGTTGGTAGGTCCTAAATACGTAATTAAAGTAAATACCGGGACCTAATAGCAAATAACTCCAATAAACCCAATTCAAGAAAGATCCAAATGGACTCATACTTCACACCAAGGGCTTGGTCATGTTTTTAGAAAAATATAGAAACTGGTTTCATATTTTTTGGAGTTAAAATGAATTAGTTAAGGATTTTCTAAGTTTAAATACTTTTCTAAATTTCAAATAATTCTGAAAAAGAAAAGGGGGGCAGGGACCTATTTGTAAATAACCAGGGACCTATTGGTAATTTTGGAAAAGTTTAGGGGGTTTTCTACAAAAAGTCCAAGGTCGGCTGAATGGACTTGGGCGTCGGCGGCGGCGGACATGGGTCGGCAGCGGCGACCAGGTCGGCGGCTTCCGGTCCAAAACGAAGGCGCAAAGTCCTTCACAGGGCGAGCCTACTCGCGCGGGTCTCAAGGGTCCCTGAGTCGCGGCGTGGCCGTGCTGGGTCTGGCACGGCCGAGCTCCGACGCGGCGACGGCGAAACAGAGCAAGGAGAAAAGAGGGGGTCGCGGCGACGGCTCACCTAGGGGTCAAGGTTCGGCTCGGTGACATGAAGGCGGTGAGGGGGAAGCCGTGTAGTGGTACGAAGAGCTGCGACTGGGATCAGTACGAGGTCTTCTTGCTCCGGTAGGCGACGCGCTCCGGCAGTGGCGCGGCGGTGCTTCACGGGTGGCTCCAGCTCCGGTTTGCTCCCGTCTTCCTCGTCCTCGTCTTCTCCTTCTCCTCCTTCTTCTCCTCGTGCGGCGGCAGCTGGATGAAGGGCAAGTGCCCGAGCGGGTGGATGGAGAGGAGGAGCGGACGCTTCTCTGCTTTATAGCGACGGCGCGGCTGGGTGGAGAAAGGAGGGTGTGAGAGGATGGTTCGTGAGAGGGGACACGCGGCGCGGTGCGAGAGGCGGGAGGCTAGGTTTGGAGCGGGGCAGCTTGGCCTTGGCGGGCACGCGAGAAGGCGCGAGGGACTCCGCGATCTAGGGTTTAGGGTGGAGCTGTGAGGGGCGGATCGGGATTAGGGTCCCCGGGGTTCGCGAGATGATCTCGCGTGGTTGAAGTGGCGCGAGACGGTGCGGCGGCACTGGGAGAGCGCGGCGGCGATAGGAGAGTGGCGGTGGCGATGTGAGGTAAGAGGCAAAGCTGACCGGTGGGCCCCACCGGTCAGTGGCGGTGGCGAAAAAGACAGGGGCGCGGGGGTTGATGCTGGGCCGCAGGAAGTTGGGCCGGCGACTGGGCTGCGGGGAGAGGAAAGGGAAGTGGACCGGGGTTTTGGAGAGGGGCCAAAACTAGACTTTAGGTTAGTGGGCTGGTGAGTTGGTTAGGGCCCAAGTTAGTTTGGCTTTTAAACTTTATTTGATTTGGATTTGAATTAATTCAAATCCAAATCACACTCAAACAAATCCAAATAAAATCCGATAAATTCCAAATATTAACTCTAAGACATAGGCACCTTAACAACCATATTTAATTTATTATTTAATTCTAAGAATTTTGGGAAAGGTCCACCGAAGACAACCTTATATTTTTCCTAACTAATAATAAATCCATAAAAAATTTTAAATCTACATTTGTAATATTATAAACATTCCAGAAAAATCTGGGGTGTTACAGCGGCGGCGCCAGCCATGCCCCTGACTGGCCGCAGCAGCAGCGCCGGGGCATAGGCAGCCAGAACATCACCGGGGCATAGGCAGCCAAAACGGTGGCAGCGCCAGCCACGCCTGATGACAACTGTTTTTTTTATATGTTTTAGAAATCTCTTTGCCGGCTAGACTTTGTCGTGTGTGGCACACGACAAAACTTACGATTCCCGTTATGAATGTCTCAAATAAAGTGGCGAAGCTTTGTAAGAGGGGACCGCCATTACGGAAAACATTGAATTTGCCGAGTGCTCGTGGCACTCGGCAATGACTTTGTCGAGTGTAACACTCGAAAAACAGAACACTTTAAAGGTTGGGTTGGCAAAGAGAATTTTGCCGAGTGTCAAACCACGGGCAGTCGGCAAAGTCCAAAGGATCTTTGCCAAGTGTCTGAGCTGACACTCGGCAAAATAAAGTGACAGACGGCCAGAACGACACGGCGCGGCGTCGTTTGGTGACATGGCGGACGACAGCTTTGCCGAGTGTCCAGCGGCTGACACTTGGCAAAGCCACGGTGCTCTTGGGGATGTGGCACATTGGCTTTGCCGAGTGTCCAGGCACGGGCACTCGGCAAAGCTGTGGCGCTCGTGACACATCAAAGCCAAAACACTCGGCAAAGCTTCCTCCCTTTGGTGAGTGTTTTTCCTAAAACACTCGGCAAACACGTACCAAAAATAACAGAAGTTGTCTCTTTGCCGAGTGTTATTGCAAAAACACTCGGCAAAGTGTCCTTCCTATCCCTATTTTAATTTTTTCATTTACGTATAAAGAACCCCACAACCAAACATTACTGGCATTTAATATATATGACAATACACATCGCATGCAGTTTATATATATCAGAATAGGCATCACTGGCAGTTTATATAGATAAATCCACAATAATTATCTCAAGTTCATAACCTAGTTAGTTCACAACCATAAATGAGTTCACAACCAGAAATAAGTTCAGAACCACAAATAAGTTCACAACCATAAATCACTGAGGGGGCGATCCGAACAGATTACATCCCATGCGATTGGCAACATCCTCCGTACCAGAAGTAGGCCCATGATTCGACGCCGCCGATCCAGGAGGATTCTGCACAAATGAGATTAGATTGCAAGTGTGAAACGATATTTTCGACAGAACCAAGTTCTCTAAGGGATTTTCTAAGTTTATCTAAGTTTGTGGTGATGTATAAATTTGACTAAAGTTTCTCTAAGGTTGTCTAAGTTCTCTAAAGCTAACCAACTAATCAAATGAAATAAATAGAATATCAAGTAACTCACAGCAGAGAAAGTAGATGGCGCAATGAAGGGCATCATCGGTGCTGCAACAAAGGGTAGCGGGCTCGCACCCATCTGCAGTGAGAGTCTGTTCATGTACTCATACACATTCGTCATGTGCTGATTAATGTGCTGCTGCACCTGCTGCTACATCTGCTGCTGCCTCTCACGCTCGGCCTCCTCCGCTCGCTCCCGCTGGGCCAGCACCTGCTGCAGCCGATGCTCCAGGTCCTCCCGTCTCTTCCTCTCTTCTTCGAGCTGGGTCTATATATTGTAAACCGTGTAATAAAGTCCTTTATAAGAATGCACTGCTGCAGATGGCAAGAAATAAACTGGGCGCTTGATTTCTGATGTCTCTAATATACTTGAGTCAAATTTAGCACTTAGCCACTTACGCCAACAATATGAACTACGACTGATTCACTGTGCCAGTTTTGCAGCTATGCTAATAAAATGAACTTCAATCTTGCAAAGTTAGCACCTATGTTAATAATATGATTGCAAACCCTGTCCTAACAAAAAGGCAGGGAGCAGCCGGCGTACAACAAGGCATGGTCCTGCAATTAGCTGGCAGAGCTAATGAAAAAGGGCTTTGGACAATGTTGCCATGCTGTCTGATCTCCCGTCAACACTAGTGTACAAGGCATCGTCTCTATTTTTTGATGTTACAAAATAACCATAAGAGATACTACACCAATACTTTCTCTAAAAGTGCAAGAACATACAAGGCTCAATCTCTGTACACGCATTTATAAGGGAAAATGAGTAATATGTTCCTTGTGCTACCCTCAGATGAACAAAGTGCTTGCAGAAATTAACCAATGGATTTGTGGAAACGTCAAAAAATAAGGGGAAAAAAAGAAAGAACCTCACCTTTTGCACGGACTGGACGTAGCGGGATGAGCCGGGTGCCGCAGAGAGGGCCAGTGCCGACAGCAGGGCTGGCGCAGGCTGCCGCCGTGGGCCGCGGTGCGTAGGGACGGTGCAGCCTCCGGGGACGGCGTGACCTCCGGGCACGAGTGACCAGGAGGAGGCAAGGCGGCGGCGCAGCGGACGACGGCACGACCTCCGGGCACGGGCGACCGGGAAGAAGCGAGGCGGCGGCGCGGGCGAGACGCGTTGCGACACTGGTGTGGTGTGTGTGGGAGCGTGAGTGCGTGTGTGGGAGCTGAGGCCGGATCTAGTCCGGGCCTTATCTATTTTGTTTGCCGAGTGTCTGCGATCTTGTTTGCCGAGTGTCAGGATCCAGCACTTGGCGAACTAAATTCAAAGAATTCCATATTTCGTGCTCCTTTTCGTCAAAAATGTAGACTTTTCTAATATTAAATTCCAAAACTGACTTTTCAAATTCATTAAAAAATGTAGACTTACTTGTAGGAAAATTTCCATTATTTCATGGAGTTATACCTCAAATTCAATTTCTATAGTAAAAACTTATTTAATTCAGGTTAATACATTAAAAATTATCAAACAAATCCGAAAAATGATCAAAATTTCATATTAACCTATTCTTTTTGTCTATTGCCTATAAAAAACTGTAAAACAAAACTCCAATTCAACTTTCATTTAGACTCGAATAGTAGCTCATTCCTTCTCAACACTACGAAACTTCTTTGGAGATATTCCAGTTTGTAAGCGTATTCGGTGAAATTTATTTGAAACCTTCTCCACTATTTACCACAACCTTCATGTATGATAACAAGATGTCCAGACAAATGTCGTGATTTTCATACTTTGTTTGAATTTTTAAGAGTTTTAAAACTATTCGATCGCATGTTCTACGTTATGTTTCAATAACAAAATGTTTGCAATTTCCTTCCATCTCATGAACAATGTCTCATCATGGACTCAATATCATAAATGCTGCCTTTCAAATCATTTTACACCATTACTTAAAGCACGTCCAGTTCAAATTTGACTTATGTGAGAAAATACTATTAAATGAAATAAACTATTTAAAAATAGCAAACATACCTAGAAATGTTCCAACTTTCTACATGGGGCACTATATAGTCAAAGGATATAGCAAAAAAAAAAAAATTGGAGTCGCAAAAGGTGGAAAAAATGGGTTTGCCGAGTGCCGAACAAAACACTAGGCAAAGTGGTCACTTTGTCGTGTGTGTCTAGTTCGCTGAGTGTCTTCTATAATACACTTGGCAAAGCGTTCGTTTGCCGAGTGACCAATAATCGACACTCGGCAGAGTCTTTGGCACACAACAAATTACATGTGTTTTGTAGTGCACACCAAAAATAAAGCTGGCAAATGTAAAAACAGATGACGTTTTTTTACTTGTCTAGGTGACCCAAGGAAAACAACACGCATTAAATAAGGCATGTTTCCACTGTATTAAAATAAAAGGTGGCTACACACCTAACACTTTTGG
>WEIB01001132.1:0-21604 GCA_015476505.1 Urochloa ruziziensis | reverse complement strand
CCCACCAAAAGGGGGAGGCCCAGCCCACCGTTCTGGACCTGAAGACATGCGGGACAAGTCGGCGCACGGAGGAAGGATCTGGAAGGAGAAGTCCTAGCTGGAATAGGAATTATTGTAAAGAAGGAAAGGATTCTTAGAGATAGGATCGGATACAAACCGACTTGTAACCCTGCCCCCCGATATATAAGGCGGGCAGGGACCCCCTCCAAAAGATGAAGTCTCAAGACAACAACTCAACACGCAATACAAACACCCCAAAACAGGACGTAGGGTATTACGTCGAGTCGACGGCCCGAACCTGTATAAACCCCTGTGTCTGTCCATCCTAACCATCTTGCTTCCGATCTTTGCGATCTTCCCTGCATTACAAATCACTTCCGTGGGCTACCCCGTGGAAGACTGCCGGAGATAATATCACCGACACAGCCCGAGTGGTTCCAGGTGTACACGCTCTGCAGAGTTAGAATCTATACGTATAGTCGCGTCCTCGGTCATGGACACCCCTGTATACTGGCTTCTTCTGATTAGTGTTTTGGGAATTTCTACCTCCCCCTCTTCTAAAACTACAGGTTGGGATGAGAGCTACTAGTTCAGGATAAGGTCCGGCGTTTGCCGTTGAGATGGGAAAGGTCGGAAGCTTTCCCATCGACTCGAGAGGAGAAGGTGGTGAGGATGATACAGGAGTCTCGTGCGCCAGAATAGCTCGTGCTGTTGTGATATAGTTGGGGATGATGATGATGGTATTTTATACTTTGCCGTTGCATAGGAAACCCGAGCCTTTCCTGATATACTTTTACCCTTTAGATTATAGGCCACTAAAAGCTTGCATACAGATGGTGACGTGAACCTATCCCATTCCTTGGGGATAGTTTGTGAGTTGCAGGTTAGGACTTGGCGTTCGAGTCCGAATGTGTTAGTCGGGTAGCGCTGCTTCGCTCAAGGATGCCTGTGGATTAAAGATGAAGACTTGAAGACTTAGCTACCACTACGTAGGATTTTCGCTTGTCACTCAGCCTGTGAGGCTTGTACTATACTCATATTTCCATTTGGTATGGATGTAAACCTCTCTTTGTAATCTAAATTCTTGTATGACTATGATATTATGCTGAGATGAGTTCTGTACGTGATAGCTACTGATCCAGGGACTATCACAAGGGTACAGAGAGTCGGATTCTCGATTACAAAAATCCGGTTCGTCACATTTATGATGAGAAGTGATCACCCAAGTCTTACACCAAACCTTTTCCCCGTCAAATAACCTGGGAGGTGTTGCCAAGTCCGGGTGAATGTGACCCCGGCTACAATCACCACCTCGCCTACACCTCATCTCTTAAGTAAAATGGAACTATTAAGAGATGGATGGTATGGAAATAATGTTTCCAAGCAGTATCTCAAGAATAAGGAACCACGAGGTAGTACACCAAAGACAGATACGCCTAAGCCACAGCAAAATCTCCCAGATAAACGGGAATTTGGATGAAGACACAATACTTTCAAAGATAAAGAAAGTCTGAGAGTTAATTGTAGAACCACGGATTAAACTTAGGGAAAACCTTAAGTTAGTTTTCCTTAAGTGGGGTAGAGAATTACAGGAGATAAGCTGGTACAGAATAACTCCGACAATCAAGAATGAGTTATCATGGAAGTACCAGGACCCGACATGGATATATCAAGATAAGAGAACCCTGGATAAGAAGTGTAGGCAGAAACCTCAAGAATCAAGGATATCTAATGGAAAAAGGAAAATCCTAGGGTATTGACAAGTTAATTCTCCTTAAGTAGGGTAGTAACCCAAAAGGAAGAAAGGAAACCTAGCTTCAAGAACTTGAGGATAAAAACAACGTGAAAAAGAAATTATCCTCATGACATTCCAGGTACGGTCGAAAAATATTGGACATATTCAGGGAATAACGGACAAAAGCGTCAGTAATAATATTTCCTCGCTTGGAAATAAAGAATAAATAAGTTACAAGGAGAAATAATCTAAAACTTTGAAAGGAAGAAGGAATTCCTTTTGATACAAATCGGAAACTCTGATCCCTGCACTCGTTAAGGAAATAATAGGATAAACCCTAGCTTTTCTTTCTAACCCTAAATCTCGGGACGAGATTTCCCTTAAGTGGGGTACCCCTATAACACCCTGCTTTTTAACGCATTTAAAAATACGAGCTATCTAAAATTTTCTTTAATTAAACCTAATCTCCTCCCCTAACGATATTCAAAATATATCTCTTAAATAAAAACATGCATTTAATTGGACATATAGTGTTGCACTTGCATGTTTAGATACGTTCTCTTTCCAATTCCTTGGATTAATATTTAAGTCCAACCTAAATATTAATTCCCTATCTCCAATCCCTCCAAAATGCCCCAAGTACATGTTCACCTCAAGCCTCCCATCCAAATTCCATTTAAATTTGAATCCCCATTCAAATTTAACCCCAAAACTATACTCAAATAAATAGCAAAAGCTTTCCAAAGGATAATGGGCCGCAGCTCCCCTTTTCGGCCCACTTATTCACTCAGCCCGTTGCCAAAGTCTAGTTCTGCTCCTCGAATTCCCGGCCCCGCTCGCTCCTCTCCTCCCCTCCGCTCGGCCTAGCCCACGCGTGCCCGGCCCGCTCCTTCTCTCCTTCTCCCCGGCCCAGCCCGCACGAGCACTGACGCCGCGTGATGTCAAGCCCAGCTCCACCTTCCTTTCCCCTTCCTCGCGTCGCGCCGGAGCAGCTCGCCGTCGCCCGATTCCCGGCCGTCGGCCGAGATTCATCCCCGGCGGCCATGCGCGATGCGTGTCGGCATCACCACGTGCCACCACGCGAACAGAGCGGCGCCGACCACCCCGCCGCCCGAGCCGAGACTGCCGCTGCCGTCATTCCCCGGCTGCCGGCATTAAGGGCCGTCGACGTGCCCATACCGGTGCCTACCCCACCCCCTCCCCCCCACGTCCTTTCCCGCGGGCTCCCGATCACCGTCCGATCATGCCCGGTACGGCCAGGATGAAGCCGTGGCACCAGGAGCGCCGCGCGTCGTCGCCGCCGCCCGCCGAGCTCAAGCTCATCCCCGGCCGCCGCGCGCCCCGCCCCGCCGGCCGCTCTCATTCTCGCCTCCGCGACGTGGCAAGCTCCGCGAGCTCCCCCAAGCTATAAATAGGAGGTTTACCCCTCCCCTTCTCCTCATCCCAACGGAGCCGAGCTCGAGCTCTCCCTCTCTTCTCTCCTCCACCGCCGCGGCCACAACCACACCGCCCCGTTCTTCCCCTCCCTCCTCTGCTCCATGGCCGAAGTTCCGCCCTGGCGCCGCTGCGGACGCCACCGCTGGTGCAGCCTCACCGCACGTCGTCGCCACCGCGCTCGCCAGCACGAGCACCGACGCAGCTCCGCCGCTCACCGCCACCGCCGAGCGCGCCACCGGCCCTGCGCCGCGCCGCACCTCGCCATACCGCCTGCCTTGCGCCACGCCGCGCCGTGCCTCGCCGTACCACACGCCCCGCGTCATCGCCCGCCACCACCACGCCAAGCCGCCGGCGGCACTACTGCCGCGCCTAGCCGCGCCGCCGCCGCTCCGGCGAACCACCACGCCATCCCTCCCCCGCGCCACGGCCGCCTTCCATCAATGCCACGCCGCACCGCGCCACATGCGTTGCGTCGCGCCGCGCCACGCCGCAGCCATGCCGCCGCACACCACCACCGGTCGACCGCTCCCCAGTCCCTGCCATGCACCATGCCGGCCTCTGCCGCCACCACGAACCGCCACCGGCGTCGCCCGCCGCATCACGCCGCCGGCCGCCCTCCGCTCCCCTTCCCCTACTCTGCCAGTGAGGGGGAAAGGGGGAAGGGGAAGGCCATCGCTCCGATGCCGTCCCCGCTCCATGTCTCTGTCAAGTGGGCCCGGAGGCGACGCCGTCGACCCCGCCGTCACGCGGCGTCCCCCCCCCCCCTCCCTCCCCCCGTTCACGTGGACTTTGTCCATGTGGACCAGAGACACGTGGGCCGCGTGGTCCACCGGCCCGTGAGCTCGGTGCACGGAACAGTGCACCGGCCGACCCCACGCTGACGCCATCCTCCCCTGGAAATTGCTAGGTACACCTAGAAACTCGTACACAAACTTCTATTTCAAGCACTTCCTCCACTCCAAAAATTCCCCAAATTTCTCCAAAATATTAGGAATATTTCTAAACCTATTAGAGCCATCTACACCATTTTAGGATCTTCCTTGACCCCAAATACAAAAAAGGGTAGCTCTCATACAACATAAAAGCCCCATTAGTGTATCCCAAATATTGCCAATCCAATTCTAAAGCTCCATAATATTCCCACGAATTTCCATAAATACTAAGGATTATTCTAAGCATTTTCATATGCTTGTTGCCCTAAGATTTGTACCCTAACCCTAAAATCCCAGTCGCACTACTCCGATGCCCCGCCGAAACACCGTCCGAACCCCCGCGGACGCCGTTTCGCCGCCCGATCCAAACCCTGGGTTTTGGTAAAACCAAACCCTAGCCGTTATGCTACCTAATTCCATTCATACCATTAATTATTTAGAAAATCATTTCTAAATAATTAATATAATCATCCATTAATTATTCCTAGATTATTGCTTAGCTATCCAATAGTCCCCAAACCCGCTACTCCAAGCCCTTCTTAGAAGCCACTGTCATCCGGGGATTATCTCTTAGGAATCCATATAACTCCCCGACCGTTCAATCATTCCCAGGGAAATTACTTATCGATTTCCCAGAAATTCCGTTCCTGTGAATCCATTAATTATTTACTGTAATTAATGGATTATTTCACGACAGCTCTTATACCTCCTTTTATCCTTTATTTCCATTCTATAGGAATTGATTGATGTATTGTTATACTGAATGTTATTTTCCATGTTTTATTGATCGATAGGTCGATGACGTGACCAGGCCCCGATCCAGCTGACGAAGCTCCAGAAGGCCCAAAAGCCAAGCCTGGTCAGCATTGACCGTACGTACGCATTAGCGGACGTCCAAGTACCGTCCATGAAGACAAGTCCTGGCAACCAGCTCGGTCATGCCAGTCCCAGTTCCTGCATAATAAAATCAACCAAGTTAATAATATGGACGGCATATTTTATTAAATCCTAAGGAAAACCCTCCACATTCCACCTCTACCTTGATTTAGAGCCATTTCTAGCCAAATAACCTATTAATAACCCCGGTCACGATCTATCGATGATCGAGCGTTATTTAGAAGTAGATTTCTTAGGAATTCTTCACATTTATGGTTTTTCATGGAAAAGCTCCTGAGAGATGAGAGTTGATAATGGAGTTTAATATAAAATGAACCAACTAATAGGAACCCCGTAAGGATGGACTTGCGAGTAAGGGAGGCAGCCTCGATAGAGGATCCTGTCCCAAAGGCTTACTCTGGTCGCATAAGGACACATTCACGAGAGAGTCTTTATAATGCTAGTACCGCCGTACGTGCCAAAAAGGTATGGCCTTCAGGAATACCTATTCATGTGAGGCCTTGATCCA
Source organism: Urochloa ruziziensis (assembly GCA_015476505.1). Lineage (NCBI taxonomy): Eukaryota > Viridiplantae > Streptophyta > Magnoliopsida > Poales > Poaceae > Urochloa > Urochloa ruziziensis. Next base: position 16,095 of record WEIB01001132.1, on the reverse strand, counting down.
CACCTCGCTAGCAGATCCTAGCAAATCCATCCCCAGGAGCTGCATGATTGATACAGAGGCCGACTAAGGCAGAGACCGAGTAGCTAACGGTGCCTGGTCGTGTCCGGTTGCCAAGTCGAGAAACGGATGTACTCGAGATAGCCCCAGACAGAGGGCTGGGACTGGGCGACACGGGTTGACTAGAGTACAGGGTCAGAGACCCTGAGTGTAACATCCCGCAAATTTGCAGTCTGTTACTTGTATGAAAAATCGGGTTTTCAAAAAATTTTTGATTGAATTGTTGTGAGCCATGAATTAATTTACAACATTAAGCTAAATGCTCTCTCTAAATTCCTAGTAATTAAATGGTGCATAAAATATTTTCATGACAATGCAGGTGTGATTTGGATTTTATCCGGAATTGTTGAATTCCATTTGAATTTGTTTGAATTTAGTGACTGTAGTTTATATTTGAGATTCTGTTTCAAATATAAACTAAAAGCTAACTAATCCCATAACTCTAACTTAGCCTGGCCCAACTCAACCGAAGTCTACTCCTGCCCCTTCAACTCCTAGCCCGGCCTATCCTTCTAACCCAGCCAGCCTGGCCTACATCTACCTCCGGCCCACTCAACCAAAGTCGCGCGCCCTCAGATCCGCTAACCCGCGCCTCTCTCCTACAGTCTCTCTCACCGACATCGGGCCCCACGCGTCAGCCTCCCCTGTTTCTCTTCTTCCGCTTTCCAGCTCGACGCCGCCGCTCCTCTGCTTTCCAGCGCACGGCGCCAGCTCCGCCGGTCGCCTCCGCCCTTCCAACCGCGCGCCGCCACCTCCGCACACCAGCGTCACAGCGCCCGCCCCCTTTCCAGCGCGGCCGCCAGCTCTGCTCCCGCGCGCGCGTCAATCGCACGCGACCCCGCGGCCCCGCTCCGATTCCGCCACGCATCCGTGGCTCGGACGCCGAGGATCCCCGCCGTCCGCAGCAAGAGGGAGCGCCCCAAACCCTAGCGCTCCCCCTTAAATACCCGCAGCCGCCGCCGTCCTCCCTTCTCCCCCAAGCCGCCGCCGCCTGGGGAATCTTTTCCCCATCTCGGTGCTCGCTCCGCCACGACCACTGCCACCCTACCTGTCCAAGCCGAGCCCCTTTACCTGTTCGCCCCATCCTTCCCTCCGCGCCGCCACCAAGCCCACCAGAGGAAACCCCATCGCCAAGGGAGAAGAGAAGCAGAGAGAGGAGGAGAAGAAGGGGGATGGAACGCCAGAGCACCGTCGCCAAGCAGAAGCCGCCGCTGCCGGGAGTGACCACGACGCCGGAGCGCGGAACCAGGAGCTGCAGAAGCCGCACCGCGCCGCCCCCGGAGAGCATCGCCGCTGCCGCCATGGACGCCACCCTCGCCACGCCGAAGACCAAGCCGGTGAACGCCCCAAGACCCGTACCATGTCGCAGCTCTTCTTCGACTACATCAAGCCGGCGTCTTTCTCCACTCCAACCCAAGATCGCGCAGCCCTTGAGCCCCTAGGTGAGCACACGGTCGCCGCCCTTTTCCCTTTCTTCCTGCTGTCCGGCGTTCAAACGCCGATGAGCCCCCGTAGACTAGCCAAGCCACCCAAGCCCGGCCTTTTCCCTTGCCTGTGCCCTGGCCTTCGTGCCAGGGAAGTTCTTGTGCAGGTCCCCGTCGCGATGAGCCAAAGCCGAGGCCTTGGGCGCAGCTGCAAGGTGAACACCGCCTTTGCGGCATTTCACCGAGCACTCCCCGAGCTCCAGCCCCCTCCACCTTGATCTCGCCGTAGTGAACGCTAGGATCCAAAGGCCGAACTATTTCACCCATGAACGCGCGTTCCGCGTCACATGGCGTCGATTCGTGGCCTTGTTGCCGGAGTTGGCCAAGGTAGGAGTGCCGCCGGCGAACCTCCGCCGCCGCGAGCGCGCGCTCCCCGCTCGTTGTTCCGTCGAGCACCTTGCGCGCGTTCCGCCAGGAGCGACCGCACCGCGGGCCACGCGAACCTCGTCGCACCAGATCTGCCTCCTTCGCACCAGATCCCATAGACCTGGCTCACGAGCACCGGTGACACGGCCCATGGTGGACCGAGCTCACCAGCCCACGCACCCTTTTCCCTGCCACGTGTCACTTCCCCGGTTAAACCACACCAGCCGGCCACACAGCGCGTGGCTGCACCATGATCCCGTGCGCCCGCTGACGTCAGCAATGACGCCAGCCGGCCGCCGGCCGTTTCCAGCCGAGGCCCCTGCACTTTTGCAGTTAGGCCCTCGTGCTTCTCCAAAATCGCCGATCGGCCCTTCCACCCCGACCCTTTTACAGAAAACCCCCTGGCTGATTCTATTTACCATTTAGCCCTTGTAATTTCGCAGTTAGACCCCTGGGTTTCCTTTTAATTGCGTAGAAGCCCTTCGGCTGACACGTGGGACCCACTGAGTTTGACCGATTGACCTGGTCAACACTGACCGGTCAACGCTGACGTCATCTGGGCCCCTGATGACGTCAGCACAGGCCGGTCCCACTGCACTTTTGCAGTTAGGCCCCTAAACTTTTCTAAAATTACAAATAGGTCCCTAGAAATTTACAAACAGGTCCTTCCACTTCTGCATATTTGCAAATAGGTCTTTGTCTGCCCTTTTTTGTTCCTTTTAAACCCCTGGTTCTTTTGCAGCAAGGTCCCTAACCTTTTCCATATTCACAACCAGGCCCTTCCACCTTGGCAATTTGCAAGGAAGCCCCTACAGTTTTAAGAAAATAGTTTATTCTTTAATAAATTCCTTTTCTTAATATCTATAAAGGGTTAAACCTTGGAAAATCCATATCTTTTCCGTCTTAGCTCCGATTGACGTAAAACCAGTTGCGTTAGGATCCTAAAATCAAGCCCGTCATCCCAGACCTAGCCAAGTGGCGCCCGCGTCACGCGACCGCCACGTGGCCAACTTGTTAGTGACCCATCAGACAGTGGCACCACTTGTGGGACCCACTGACTTACAGCCCGGACCCACCTGACCGATGGGGCCCGCATGTTGACATGTGGTACCCGTTAGCCGTTAACCCGTCAGTCTTGCCCCGTTGACCCTAGTTTGACCCGTTGACCTAAGTCGTAACCCTCTGCCCGTTGACTTAGTCAACTTTGACCAAGTCAATGATGACATCACCAGGGCCCGTGATGATGTCATCAACCCAGACCTTTGCCTCCGCCTGCTCGACTCGCGGTTTAACCCCGAGCCGATGACTGACACCTCCGAGCTGCTAACTTGTGATCTAACTTTTATTCCTTTTTCCGGAATGATTTATAAATCCCAAAAATGGATTTAAACTTCAGAAAATCATAATAAATCAACCGTAGCTTAGAAAAATATGAAACCAGTTTCAGTATTTTTCTAAAATCATGACGAACATGATAGAATAGAGTTTACTGCTATTTGGATTTCCTTTGGATCTCATTTGGAGTTCATTTGCTAGTAGTGGTCGTTATTTATTTATGTATCCGTATAATAGGGTCCCCGGAGGACCCGGACTACTCCGACGACGTCGACTACGCTGAAGATGAAGAGATAAAGGATCATGCTCCAGGTTCACGCCCATCCTGACTCTTTGACCTATTAGGCATTGCTGAGTAGAATGCTAGCGCTTTGCTTATTACATTATGATGATGATTGAGCCATGCATAGCCTGTTTATATATCCTGATTCCTTGATTGCCTACTACACTATATATATGATTGCTATGCTGCTGCTTGCATGTGTATGGGATAAATTGTGGATTAGGATTCTTGGCGTGTGTGGGGATAAAACCGGCAGGAGAAGGAGTTTAGGGAAACTTGGCGGGGGTGAGCATATTTTAACAACTCGGTCTTTGACCGAGGTGCCGGGAGGCCCCTGCTCTCGAGGGGGTCCCACACCGTACTTGTGGCGGGTACATGGATGGATAGGAGCATAGGAGTTGGCGGTGGTACCTATGATGGGTACTGCGACTTGCGTTCTTCTTCGGAGGATACGCCTTTGGGACGATGACGCTCACCCCGGTCTGAAACCGAGTGGGGTAACCACTCTTTGGGCCCCACGTACTTACCGCTTACCCATATGAACGGGTTCCAGCCTTCCTAGCTAGCGCGATGCCTGCACTGCGAGAAGATCAGGTGGATGGTGTACGGGAACGGGAGAGGTCGTTTCCCCGAAGGACTATGGCCCCGTCTGGCCCTACGAGGGAGAGTTCGACACAGCTTCCGAAGCATTGGATTGCGAGCCGATGGATCGAGACAGGAAGGGCAGGCGGGCATCGTTGCGGTTAGGGTCTGTGCTGTGGGTTGTGTCTCAGGTCGGTTCGCTACCGATCGCAGCCCGAGTGGGTCCAGTTGTACAAGCTCTGCAGAGTCTAGAATCTATACGTATAGCCGCGTTCTCGGTATGGACATTGCCCATTGCACTGTTACCTCTCATATTTTGGGATCTTCTACCTCCCTCTGATTTTAGCCAGTGACAGAGTGATTAAGGTTCGCAGCTACGGACGGGGAGAAGGGAAGCTTGCTCCCTTTCCTTTCAGGATCCGGTCGTAGTTGGTGCGGTGCGAGGGGAGGGAGCTCTCGCATCGACTTAGACGAGTGTGAAGAAGGTGATGTGATGTGAGGTGGGATTTGGGATGGTTTGTGAAGATGGTACCTTGATTATTATTGCTTCTATTGCATAGGAAACCCCAGCCCTTCCTTGAATTACTTTTATACCTTTAGATGTTAGACCACTTAAAGCTTGCATACAGATGGTGACGTGAACCTATCCCACTCCTTGGGGATAGTTTGTGAGCATGCAGGTTAGAACTGGATTACAAGATCGATGCCTGAAGAAGGGTTGTGTGCTTCGCTCGAGTTGCCTGTGGTGTGATCGAAGATGAAGAATTGAAGCCTAGCTACCGCTACGCAGGATTTCCGCTTGTCGCTTAGCCCGACGGGCTTGTACTTTACTCGCATTTCCATAATGGTATGGATGTAAATCTCTTCTATGTAATCTAAGTTCATTGTATGGATATGGTATTATGCTGAGATGAGTTCTGTACGTGATAGCTACTGATCCAGGGACTATCACAAGGGTACAGAGATTCGGATTCTCGATTTTGAAAATCCGGGTCGTCACAGTTGGTATCAGAGCCATACTTGACCGTAGCACGCTACCTTAGACTGGTCGTTAGCTTTAGAACATTCTAAACGCTCTATTTCATATATACCCCTTGATCTATTTTGATTTTAACTCTCTTGCCTTGAAAATCTTCTATCTTACCTACGTCAATGCAAATTCTCTCGCGACCCAATCAAGATAAGACAGAAGCTGCCAAGGACGTTGACGAGAAGATCATGACCCCTCAGAGTAGAGTCCACCCTATATGGAAATGCCACGAAGTAGATTTATCGTCTAGTTTTCTCATTGCTTGAGTGTATGGCTCTTATTGAATTTCTTTTTGATTGTTATGCTTCTTCATCATGAGTGTAGGATTTGATCCAGTAGTTATTTTCATGCTTGCTTAGTCTTCACCTTTAGTTTGTGTGCCATCCCACCTAGTTGAGACCTCCACTATGCTTTGCATAACAAATATGAGTGCTCTAGCAAGTCAGTCACCCTCAACCCAAGACAAGGATAAGGACTTCATGCACAGCCGGGACTGAAGGTCAAGATTTTTGGAATAAGTTACAACATGAGTATTGGAATAAGATCTCTGACATAGAGACAAGTACCAAGACGTTGGAACCTTCCATGACCCCCAGTTGCAAGCGGCATGTGTTGGAAGCATAGGATTGGTTAAGAATAGTTGAGTACTCTAGATCACTTCGTAGAAAGGAGAATAGAGTATTTGGAAATCAATACTCAATTATATGGACGAAGGAAAAGTACTCCTATTGGATCGCTAATCCCTTAAGATTTCAACTGAGTACTACTGCTTCCACACTACACCGTAGAAATAAATGACAATAGAGACACCAGAACCAAGATGAAGATATGGACTAAAGAGTTTCCGGCAAATATACCAAGCTGACCCCGAAGTGAGAGTTGCATATGCCTCAAGGACTTCAAGTTGATTGAAGTATGCAAGAAGACTAATTAGAAATGATCAGCCCCATGGATTACCTCGTAAAATGTGGAAGATCATACCTTAGAATCGACACTACCTCAACCTATAGGTATTGTTAAATTTTCTTGGATATGGATTGGATATCTAGACTCGATGGATACAATATGAGGAACATGAGTTGTCATCCAGGAAGATAAGGTAGCTTCCACACGCAGTCATAGTATGCCGGAAATATAAGCAATATAAGCAAGACATACTGTAAGAGATCGTCCAAGCGAATATCAGAGGATTACTAGGTCCATAATGGAGTTAAGATATGGAGTTTCCTAACAACACAACATTGGAATAAATCCAATAGTAAAGACAATTCTACCAGACATATTCTATTAGACTAAGCTGAAAGGCAACTCCAAGAACTAATGGATAAGGGATATCAGACCTAGTCATTGGGACCTCCTAGCCTATGGGAAAAGAAACTGAGCAAAGAGCATGAGCACTACTAAGGATTAACGCTCACTCAAACAAGAGTTGACCAAGATCAAGCATCACTACCCATTGAAGAAATGTTTGGACTACAGAAGAAGCCACCTTTCCGGGATAGTTACAAGACTAGAACGCCAACAATAGGAATAAGGTAATGGTATTTGTCAAGGACTGTGATTGACATCAAGGACCGACAAATGCCCAATTATCCGTAAACAAGTGAGATAAACACCCTACGGGAGTTGGTTAAGATGTGACGGCGTTCACAAGTGTAAACACCACCTATCCTGAGTCTGCTTCAAGATATGCGCAAGATGCAAGTGACCTCTCTACAGGGTAGATCACCATGAATTGGAAGGAACCATGTATAATATTCAGAAATCATAAGCTAAATGGGGATGTTGGATATTGCAAGCACAGTGATGATAAGTCTCTCGTTAATGTGCCAAACCAACAGATGGATTATTTAAGCACAGATAAAGTTGGTATGGAAATATGGAACTAACCATAGAACTTGTGTAGCCTTGACGAAGCTTCGAAGATCCTACAAGGAGAAGAAGGCGATTATGAACACCCGAAGTATCAGACCAAGACACACAGACGTGTATCCTACCTCGAGATTTTTAAAAGGGTATAAGAGAACCTACCTAACCCTCGAGATGGAGTTATCCAGAGCATGCCATGAAGATGTGGCAAAACTATCTCGTTGGAATTCGTTAAAGAGTATATATAGAATATGAGAACAATATATATCTTCAACATGTCCAAGGCGGACATGGAACCAAGAGGATCGTTTTGGATCACATCCGAGAAACCTTACAAGGGTAGGAGGAAGAACCAAATGAAATATGGAGTCAAGGATAACCCACGAAGCCCAGGATTGAAGGTTGAGCTACTACGTGGAACATTGATCGCGTAGATAGGCCAACCAAACTAGAATGAAGGTACAACCCAAATGTAAGACCAGACGTTCACTCGTGTCACCAAGAGGATTAAGAATAAGTGGATAAAGTTTTGGTGATTATTGGAAAATGTTAAAGAGCTCATATAATGCTTGAGATAGGAGCTGCGAGATGAAGCTAGGTTTCAGGCAAGCTATGACACCCTAGCAGTTGCCCATGAAACCTTTGGAACAACTCTCGACCCAAGGAGGGCTACCGACATTGGACAAGGATATAAGTTGTAAAAGGAATTTGAAAAAGGATTCAAGAGTCACCATCGGATGGACAGGTTTGGAATATTGCGAGGATTACCACTTAAGAATAATACCAGCTAAGCGATCAGGTATATGGACTGAGACCCTAGATGATCGTAACTAACCCTTGGAAGAGCAAATGTACAATGAAGCCGAAGATGTCAACAGTATGCCAACGACAAGGCGAAGCGAAGAACCCTCACCACACCCGGTGCAGCTTTAATCTCGAGGACGAGATTCTTGTGAGGGGGGGAGATTGTAACATCCCACAAATTTGCAGTCTGTTACTTGTATGAAAAATCGGGTTTTCAAAAAAATTTTGATTGAATTGTTGTGAGCCATGAATTAATTTACAACATTAAGCTAAATGCTCTCTCTAAATTCCTAGTAATTAAATGGTGCATAAAATATTTTTCATGACAATGCAGGTGTGATTTGGATTTTATCCGGAATTGTTGAATTCCATTTGGATTTGTTTGAATTTAGTGAGTGTAGTTTATATTTGAGATTCTGTTTCAAATATAAACTAAAAGCTAACTAATCCCATAACTCTAACTTAGCCTGGCCCAACTCAACCGAAGTCTACTCCTGCCCCTTCAACTCCTACCCCGGCCTATCCTTCTAACCCAGCCAGCCTGGCCTACATCTACCTCCGGCCCACTCAACCAAAGTCGCGCGCCCTCAGATCCGCTAACCTTTCTCGGCCCAGTCCACAACGCGAAGACCACCTACCACGCGGCCTTGCGACCAGCCCAGCTTCACCCCGGCCCGTCACTCCACCCGCGCCTCTCTCCTACAGTCTCTCTCACCGACATCGGGCCCCACGCGTCAGCCTCCCCTGTTTCTCTTCTTCCGCTTTCCAGCTCGACGCCGCCGCTCCTCTGCTTTCCAGCGCACGGCGCCAGCTCCGCCGGTCGCCTCCGCCCGTCCAACCGCGCGCCGCCACCTCCGCACACCAGCGTCACAGCGCCCGCCCCCTTTCCAGCGCGGCCGCCAGCTCTGCTCCCGCGCGCGCGTCAATCGCACGCGACCCCGCGGCCACGCTCCGATTCCGCCACGCGTCCGTGGCTCGGACGCCGAGGATCCCCGCCGTCCGCAGCAAGAGGGAGCGCCCCAAACCCTAGCGCTCCCCCTTAAATACCCGCAGCCGCCGCCGTCCTCCCTTCTCCCCCAAGCCGCCGCCGCCTGGGGAATCTTTTCCCCATCTCGGTGCTCGCTCCGCCACGACCACTGCCGCCCTACCTGTCCAAGCCGAGCCCCTTTACCTGTTCGCCCCATCCTTCCCTCCGCGCCGCCACCAAGCCCACCAGAGGAAACCCCATCGCCAAGGGAGAAGAGAAGCAGAGAGAGGAGGAGAAGAAGGGGGATGGAACGCCAGAGCACCGTCGCCAAGCAGAAGCCGCCGCTGCCGGGAGTGACCACGACGCCGGAGCGCGGAACCAGGAGCTGCAGAAGCCGCACCGCGCCGCCCCCGGAGAGCATCGCCGCTGCCGCCATGGACGCCACCCTCGCCACGCCGAAGACCAAGCCGGTGAACGCCCCAAGACCCGTACCATGTCGCAGCTCTTCTTCGACTACATCAAGCCGGCGTCTTTCTCCACTCCAACCCAAGATCGCGCAGCCCTTGAGCCCCTAGGTGAGCACACGGTCGCCGCCCTTTTCCCTTTCTTCCTGCTGTCCGGCGTTCAAATGCCGATGAGCCCCCGTAGACTAGCCAAGCCACCCAAGCCCGGCCTTTTCCCTTGCCTGTGCCCTGGCCTTCGTGCCAGGGAAGTTCTTGTGCAGGTCCCCGTCGCGATGAGCCAAAGCCGAGGCCTTGGGCGCAGCTGCAAGGTGAACACCGCCTTTGCGGCATTTCACCGAGCACTCCCCGAGCGCCAGCCCCCTCCACCTTGATCTCGCCGTAGTGAACGCTAGGATCCAAAGGCCGAACTATTTCACCCATGAACGCGCGTTCCGCGTCACATGGCGTCGATCCGTGGCCTTGTTGCCGGAGTTGGCCAAGGTAGGAGTGCCGCCGGCGAACCTCCGCCGCCGCGAGCGCGCGCTCCCCGCTCGTTGTTCCGTCGAGCACCTTGCGCGCGTTCCGCCAGGAGCGACCGCACCGCGGGCCACGCGAACCTCGTCGCACCAGATCTGCCTCCTTCGCACCAGATCCCGTAGACCTGGCTCACGAGCACCGGTGACACGGCCCATGGTGGACCGAGCTCACCAGCCCACGCACCCTTTTCCCTGCCACGTGTCACTTCCCCGGTTAAACCACACCAGCCGGCCACACAGCGCGTGGCTGCACCATGATCCCGTGCGCCCGCTGACGTCAGCAATGACGCCAGCCGGCCGCCGGCCGTTTCCAGCCGAGGCCCCTGCACTTTTGCAGTTAGGCCCTCGTGCTTCTCCAAAATCGCCGATCGGCCCTTCCACCCCGACCCTTTTACAGAAAACCCCCTGGCTGATTCTATTTACCATTTAGCCCTTGTAATTTCGCAGTTAGACCCCTGGGTTTCCTTTTAATTGCGTAGAAGCCCTTCGGCTGACACGTGGGACCCACTGAGTTTGACCGATTGACCTGGTCAACACTGACCGGTCAACGCTGACGTCATCTGGGCCCCTGATGACGTCAGCACAGGCCGGTCCCACTGCACTTTTGCAGTTAGGCCCCTAAACTTTTCTGAAATTACAAATAGGTCCCTGGAAATTTACAAACAGGTCCTTCCACTTCTGCATATTTGCAAATAGGTCCTTGTCTGCCCTTTTTGTTCCTTTTAAACCCCTGGTTCTTTTGCAGCAAGGTCCCTAACCTTTTCCATATTCACAACCAGGCCCTTCCACCTTGGCAATTTGCAAGGAACCCCCTACAGTTTTAAGAAAATAGTTTATTCTTTAACAAATTCCTTTTCTTAATATCTATAAAGGGTTAAACCTTGGAAAATCCATATCTTTTCCGTCTTAGCTCCGATTGACGTAAAACCAGTTGCGTTAGGATCCTAAAATCAAGCCCGTCATCCCAGACCTAGCCAAGTGGCGCCCGCGTCACGCGACCGCCACGTGGCCAACTTGTTAGTGACCCATCAGACAGTGGCACCACTTGTGGGACCCACTGACTGACAGCCCGGACCCACCTGACCGATGGGGCCCGCATGTTGACATGTGGTACCCGTTAGCCGTTAACCCGTCAGTCTTGCCCCGTTGACCCTAGTTTGACCCGTTGACCTAAGTCGTAACCCTCTGCCCGTTGACTTAGTCAACTTTGACCAAGTCAATGATGACATCACCAGGGCCCGTGATGATGTCATCAACCCAGACCTTTGCCTCCGCCTGCTCGACTCGCGGTTTAACCCCGAGCCGATGACTGACACCTCCGAGCTGCTAACTTGTGATCTAACTTTTATTCCTTTTTCCGGAATGATTTATAAATCCTGAAAATGGACTTAAACTTCAGAAAATCATAATAAATCAACCGTAGCTTAGAAAAATATGAAACCAGTTTCAGTATTTTTCTAAAATCATGACGAACATGATAGAATAGAGTTTGCTGCTATTTGGATTTCCTTTGGATCTCATTTGAAGTTCATTTGCTAGTAGTGGTCGTTATTTATTTATGTATCCGTACAATAGGATCCCCGGAGGACCCGGACTACTCCGACGACGTCGACTACGCTGAAGATGAAGAGATAAAGGACCATGCTCCAGGTTCACGCCCATCCTGACTCTTTGACCTATTAGGCATTGCTGAGTAGAATGCTAGCGCTTTGCTTATTACATTATGATGATGATTGAGCCATGCATAGCCTGTTTATATATCCTGATTCCTTGATTGCCTACTACACTATATATATGATTGCTATGCTGCTGCTTGCATGTGTATGGGATAAATTGTGGATTAGGATTCTTGGCGTGTGTGGGGATAAAACCGGCAGGAGAAGGTGTTTTGGGAAACTTGGCGGGGGTGAGCATATTTTAACAACTCGGTCTTTGACCGAGGTGCCGGGAGGCCCCTGCTCTCGAGGGGGTCCCACACCGTACTTGTGGCGGGTACATGGATGGATAGGAGCATAGGAGTTGGCGGTGGTACCTATGATGGGTACTGCGACTTGCATTCTTCTTCGAAGGATACGCCTTTGGGACGATGACGCTCACCCCGGTCTGAAACCGAGTGGGGTAACCACTCTTTGGGCCCCACGTACTTACCTCTTACCCATATGAACAGGTTCCAGCCTTCCTAGCTAGCGCGATGCCTGCACTGCGAGAAGATCAGGTGGATGGTGTACGGGAACGGGAGAGGCCGTTTCTCCGAAGGACTATGGCCCCGTCTGGCCCTACGAGGGAGAGTTCGACACAGCTTCCGAAGCATTGGATTGTGAGCCGATGGATCGAGACAGGAAGGGCAGGCGGGCATCGTTGCGGTTAGGGTCTGTGCTGTGGGTTGTGTCTCAGGTCGGTTCGCTACCGATCGTAGCCCGAGTGGGTCCAGTTGTACAAGCTCTGCAGAGTCTAGAATCTATACGTATAGCCGCGTTCTCGGTATGGACATTGCCCATTGCACTGTTACCTCTCATATTTTGGGATCTTCTACCTCCCTCTGATTTTAGCCAGTGACAGAGTGATTAAGGTTCGCAGCTACGGACGGGGAGAAGGGAAGCTTGCTCCCTTTCCTTTCAGGATCCGGTCGTAGTTGGTGAGGTGCGAGGGGAGGGAGCTCTCGCATCGACTTAGACAAGTGTGAAGAAGGTGATGTGATGTGAGGTGGGATTTGGGATGGTTTGTGAAGATGGTACCTTGATTATTATTTGCTGCTATTGCATAGGAAACCCCAGCCCTTCCTTGAATTACTTTTATACCTTTAGATGTTAGACCACTTAAAGCTTGCATACAGATGGTGACGTGAACCTATCCCACTCCTTGGGGATAGTTTGTGAGCATGCAGGTTAGAACTGGATTACAAGATCGATGCCTGAAGAAGGGTTGTGTGCTTCGCTCGAGTTGCCTGTGGTGTGATCGAAGATGAAGAATTTAAGCCTAGCTACCGCTATGCAGGATTTCCGCTTGTCGCTTAGCCCGACGGGTTTGTACTTTACTCGCATTTCCATAATGGTATGGATGTAAATCTCTTCTATGTAATCTAAGTTCATTGTATGGATATGATATTATGCTGAGATGAGTTCTGTACGTGATAGCTACTGATCCAGGGACTATCACAAGGGTACAGAGATTCGGATTCTCGATTTTGAAAATCCGGGTCGTCACACTGAGGGCCAGCGGCCCTAACTTATGAACTCATACCTGGGTCAATATTCGCGAGGCGGATGATTAGTAGCCCCTGCTTAGCCCCCAGTACTATCTATGGATGGACCTAGGAAATGTTGTTTAGAGATAGACACCGGCGGGTAAGGGTCTCGTAGGTCAGTACCGCCCTCAGCGGGGGTATGGGCTGACCGAACGTATGGCATAGGGTACAAGCTCTGGAGAGTTAATAACTTATCCGGATAGTCGTGGCTCACGGTTATGAGCCCATCTAGTCAAAGCCCCCGTTGATTAGAATTCACCTCTAATGGAATATGAGATGGCGAGATGGGTAGAGGCCCAGAAGAGAGCAAGGCATAAGCTGGCCCAGGAGGACCTTGACGGCCTCTGGGAGAGAACTAAAATATGGGAACTGGCAGGGATGAGAATTCCCCTCCAGGGCCAAACAACTATTTAATCCTCCGTTCTCACCCCTTGTTGACAACCATAACTTTACATTTTCCACCAAATATAACCCTTACACCTCATTCTTTTGCATGCATTGTAATTGTTTACTCCAGGCTTGCTAAGTACCAATCATAGGTGTACTCAACCTTGCTTTCAATTGTTATAGCTACATGGACATGTAGGGCACCTCGGTCCATTCCCTCCCTGGAATGGGTCATAATGCCACTCTCCGCTAAGGCAAAGGTAGTTATTCTTTATTTCCTGCCCATTTATTGCTTCCGATTCTAACCCTGTGTAAAATTTGTATCAGCGTACTGATCCCGGGACGGATACAGGTGATTAAAGGACGTCTGAAGGATGGTCCCACATAAAGAGAGGGGTAATACAAACTTTCCGGTGCTCAAACCACAAAGGATTGGGAGCTACCGGCGACGCCTAACCGTTTAGGAGCAAAGCTCGAAGAGTAACAAACGTGAATCGATGAATCAAGCTTGCTTCAAGTGCTTCTTGAGATGAACAAGTGGAAGCTCACAAGTGTATGAAGGTCACACACCAAATCTTTCTCTCTCACTCAAACCCTAGGTGAATCAATGCAAGAATCAAGCTTTTGGAGTAGAGGAGTGGAATGAATGCTTTTGGAGTGTGTTTGGTCGTGCAGGCAGCAACCATTGAATGAAGGGGGTGAGGGGGTATAAATACCCTACCCCCAAAAACTAGTTGTTATGTGTTCTGTGAAGGGGTATCGGATCTTCCGACGGTGTGTCCGATCTTTCGAAATTTGAATTTCATGAGGCAAAAACACTGAAATGTGGCTAAGTTAGGAAAGATCCGATGCAAGGGCCGATCATCCGATACAAGCTTCGACACAAGTTCCAATGGAAGGTTAGGATCATCCAACGGAAAAAAATATTAGAGACGGAGCGCTCCGGAACTTAGGTGTCGGATCATCCGATGGAAGATCCAACGAGCTGCCTTGAAAAACATGTGCTCCGAATTTTGGCTAAGTCATGAAAGATTCGACACAAGGCTCGGATCTTCCAATGGAAAATAAGTTAGAGACAGAGCGCACCGGAACTTGTGGGTCGGATCATCCGATGGAAGATCCGATGCATGAGAAAGTGTCGGTGATATTATCTCCGGCAGTCTTCCACGGGGTAGCCCACGGAAGTGATTTGTAATGCAGGGAAGATCGCAAAGATCAGAAGCAGGATGGTTAGGATGGACAGACACAGGGGTTTATACAGGTTCGGGCCGTCGACTCGACGTAATACCCTACGTCCTGTTTTGGGGGTGTTGTATTGCGTGTTTTTGGTGATTCGAGTTGGCTCGAGTTGTGGTTATCTGTTTTGGAGGGGGTCCCTGCCCGCCTTATATATCGGGGGGCAGGGTTACAAGTCGGTTTGTATCCGATCCTATCTCTAAGAATCCTTTCCTTCTTTACAATAATTCCTATTCCAACTAGGTCTTCTCCTTCCAGATCCTTCCTCCGTGCGCCGACTTGTCCCGCACGTCTTCAGGTTCAGAATGGTGGGTTGGGCCGCCCCCTTTTGGTGGGCTACCAAGCTTGCTCGTGAGGTACCTGGGTACTTTATCCCCCACAGTAGCCCCCGAGCACTTCTTGACCGATCGATGGCTGTAATTGATCTGCCTTTCCTTTCATGATCCGAGTGCTCCAAGTTGTCTAGGACCTCTTCCGAGTGGTTTCGAAGAAGATCCGAGTGGTTTCAAAGAAGATCCGAGTGCATGCTCAGACGTTCCTAAAAACAATTCTTCAATTATAGCCATAGTGAGGGGAAGGAGTGCTCTTCTTCACGACGCGACAGCGAAGTGAACACACTTAGCCCCGGGCTTTGGGCAACTTTAGTATGAAATTGGCCAAAGGTCTTCAACTTTTATCCATCTATATCTCGATCATCAATGGTGTGCACCTCCAGGTGCACCCATTGGGTGTAGCCCCCGAGCCTTGAGCAGAATAGAATATTCTGGTCGAGGGTCAAAAATAAAATATTATGAATCTCCTTTTAAACTTAATCCATCAATGGTGTGCACCTCCAGGTGCACCCATTGGGTGTAGCCCCCGAGTCTTGTTACGACTCAGCATGATCGTGTCAAGACTCTGAAAGCCATGAATTCCGACTGATCTTTTCAGCCCCATGCCTCTGGACATGGATTTTAGATAATCTTTTCCTTCAGGGGCTTTTTTGTTTCCCCTTTATAAGGATTTTGTCCTCAAGTTCTTTGAACTCGGCATGACTTCCGAGTCGTGTCCCACGACCCAGCTTGACCATATGGTAAGCCATCTTCTCACAAGATTTATACTTGTCAGCATTTGACCCAGATTTCTGAGTCAATCTAGCGATAGTATCGCATGCCTTACGTAAAAATCAATTGCAAGGATGCAATATTAATTGCAAAATCAAGTCTGGCCGTCGATTAATTTTAGCCTCGCGACCGAGTGGTTTCTGCCCCTGAACCCTAGCTCAGGAACCCACAAATTTATTAGCGTAACAGAACCGAAAGGTCGTGTTATATTTCAGCCCATTTAGGCCCACTACTCTGCAAAGTCCGTTGCGTCCCTAACGGTTGCTTTACGGAAGACGAAATATCGCGAGATATCGCGACTCCCTACCGCATCTTTGAATTCAAAGCGACGGGACGTGCCTGCGTCGGTTAAGTTCCCGAGACAAGCGC
>WEIB01001130.1:0-20952 GCA_015476505.1 Urochloa ruziziensis | reverse complement strand
GCGAAGGAGATGCCGTTGAAGTTGCGGTTCAAGCTCTTCTTCTCCTTGCGGTGGCCGCGGTCTTCATCTTCACTGCTTGAGCTTGACGACGTGTTGGTGGAGCTTGTGTCGATGTCGCTCGGATCTGCCACGATCGCTCGAGATCTGTTCTTCTTGTGTCCACCGTGCTTGTTCTTCGACCTTCTCTCGTCCTTGTTTTTGTGCTTGGAGCGGTACTCGTCCTTGGGACGGTGCTTGTGGTCGTCTCGCGGCGGTGCTTGCGGTTGTAGTCGTTCTTGATCTCCTCGGGCACTCAGCGATGAAGTGACCCATCTTCCCGCATCTGTAGCATGTACTCCCGGCACGCCTCGAAACCCTTCCGGTTCTGGTACATCCGCTCGAATCTCCTCGTGAGCAACGCGAGATCCTCCTCGCTCAGCACCTCATATTCTTCATCTGGAAGAGACACAAGAGAAGACAAAGCAAAGTGTCTAGGAGAATTAGCATGTCCATATCCAGAGCCACCGACTAGAGCCAGACTATGAGGATCAGTCGGACTCTTAGCCTTGGCAAGCAACTGTCTGTCCACCTCAGAAGACTTCAACTTCGAGAAAAGCTCATCGACAGACAAAGTTTCATAGTTTGCCGACTTCATGATCACCTAAACCTTGGCACCCCACACGGATCTATCAAGTGCTTGCAGGAGCTTGATAGCTCGGTCATGATCCGAGTATGGGAGTACGGTAATGTTGGCTTTCATGTTGTTGACAATAGAAGTGAAACACTGAAACAAAGCATCAACAGACTCTCCTGGCAAATGAGCAAAATTCTCATATTATCTGCGATACATCGAGAAGAGCCTAGCCTTGACATGGCTATCACCACCGTGGGCTACCTTGAGCTTCTGCCAGATCTGGCTAGCTAGGTCCTCGCCCAAAACACGCTCAAACTTCTCGGCAGACAAAGCATGGAACAAGTAGTCAACAACTCTAGCGTTTGCCTCAAACTTATCCTTTGCATCCTAGGCATCTACGTTGGTGGTATTGACATAGTTTTCATCTTTGGTCACATCCCACAACAACTTTCCTTTGCCTCGCAAGAAAGCGCCCATACGCGCAACCCAGTTCGGGTAGTTCTTCCCATCGAAGTGCGGAGGCCCGGAACCCCGATCTTGGTACGCCATATTTGGATCTTAGACTGGTTAGAGTCGCAAAGACCCGTAACCGGCTCTGATACCAATTGAAGGACCGATCAGGCGACCAGAGAGGGGGGGAGTGAATGGGAGCCGATAAACTTTCTTTTCCAAATCCGGCTTTCACCCCAAAATCACTTCCGGACTTTGTAACACGATCTTGCCAAGATCACGTAGCAACTGAGATGCTACTGACCCTAGGAACAAGAAATATGCAGCAGAAACACAGAAAGAATCCTCGATCCAAAAACTTGACAAATCTGTCACTGGGTGTATGTACTCGGCACTGCCGGGTTACCAAACTCGGCACTGCCTAGTACATGCAGCCCTCGAGTGTATGTACTCGGCACTGCCGGGTTTCAAACTCGGCACTGCCTAGTACATGCAGCCCTCGAGTGTATGTACTCGGCACTGCCGGGTTTCAAAACTCGGCACTGCCTAGTACATGCAAACAGCCCAGCCCGAAAGTCAACTCGTGGATGGATCTCCCAAACGGCTTGAGCTCTTGAGGCGAGACTTTGGTCAGATGATCTAGACCTCCAGTGGAGTGTTTTCCCAAAAGATCTCGGCCTCTAACTCAGTACAACTCCCGGAATCTCAGATCTCGTGATGAACACCATGACATCAAGTTCATCCCGAAAATCTCAAATCCAAAGCGATTCTCGGCACTTGGGGGCAAAGGATCACCAGCAAAAGAGGCACAAGGCACTCATACGTGAATCCCCCAAAGAAATCCGAGAGAAAACGCCCTAGAAAGAGAAGAACGAAAAATCCCCCAAAAATAGCTCCGAAA
This sequence comes from Urochloa ruziziensis, assembly GCA_015476505.1. Classification (NCBI taxonomy): domain Eukaryota; kingdom Viridiplantae; phylum Streptophyta; class Magnoliopsida; order Poales; family Poaceae; genus Urochloa; species Urochloa ruziziensis. The sequence goes on along the minus strand of WEIB01001130.1, from coordinate 18,988 downwards.
ATACCCACGAAAATAGAAAAGGAAGAAGGAGCTCGGGAAATCAAATCATGGCACAAAGATGAGCAGCACTAAACTCCATCACATAACCATGAATTCACCTATACAAAACTAAGAAAGATTCGAAGTAGTTCTAGGTGGAGAGGATGAAGGGAAGGGGAAAACTAAACAAGCCAAATGAAAATAACTAGAGAGATAGCAGCCACCAGCCCTGGGAGGGGCTATTAGTAGTCCAAGTGGTGGTGCTCTAAAGACTAAACTACCCCTAAGTGATACATACCCCTCAGGGGCAAATTTGACATTTGGTACTCAGATATTTTCGGCTCGGGCACCTTTCACTGCAAGCTAGCTTCCCTCCGACGCAAGCCTTGCAGTCACGCCGCGTGTCCTCCGGATCGAAGCTCCTCGACGCCGAGTTTTGGGCCGGCCCAGGGGGAGGCGGTTAAACCGCCCCTGGCTGATGCCACAGCCCATTGGCCCATCTTCGCCACGTCGAGTCCTCGGTCCTTGGTTTTTAGGCCCAACCAAGGGAAACCGTCCACCGATGATTTTGTGCCAAATCACCAAACCCCGCGCGCATGCTTCGGTCGTTAGCCGCCACCTTGCACCGGCTTCTCGTCCGCGTATGAGCTTCGGTTGTGAGCCGCTATCCTCGCACCGGAACCACGTCCCCTCGCTCGTTCTTGCCAGCATGTGAACCGCACTTGATCCATCTGGCCACCGGGTCCCTCGAACCAAGCCTACTTGTCTCTCCGCTTCTCGGAGGCCGCCATGGCTAAGACCTTTCACGCCTGTTCTTCACCTGCACCAATGCAACCAAGCCGCATTCTACACCTGCAATACTTGAGCCAAGGGAAACGTCAATCCACACCACGTTGTCAATCAAACTCATCACACCAGGAAGCGACCATCCACCGGTCCTCGGACACACCAGGTCCTCACTAGTTAAGTTTGTGTTATTGTTACAAATTATTAACCAAACAGCATCTTAAATAAATGAATCGATCTATCTAATTATAACATGTCCAAGAAAAGATCGAATGAATTTAAATAAAAAAGAAATGAAACCGTCAGCCTCCCAGTGCAATCTTGTGATGCGCACACAACACTAACATTTTCTGAGAAAAGATGATTGACCGAGGCTACATCCTAACAATAGTGAAGGAAGTTTCTTTAAAAAAGAGTGAAAATATGACGTAAAGAGAAGCAGTTGCGGGAACAGTTTCTGGATGCGACCGCTGATACATTTTCTTCATGATCGACACTGAATTATCCCATCTCCAAGACAAATGCAATTGCGATGTAGCTAGGATATCAAAAGATGTTACATGCATGCATGCAAGCTGTGGTGAAGCCGGTCAATCAACGGGATTAATTACTCGGAGGCGCGCGGCTGCACGGCCGTCGAACGACTCCGACTTGAACTGCTGGTAGAACTTGGCGATGAACTCCTCCGCCTGCATGTCGATGGCGTGGGGGGTCGTCGCATCCTCCCCCTCGCCCTCGCCGTTGCCGCTGCCGTCCATCTGGTGCAGGTCCTGCGCGGACGCGTAGCGGCTGGTCATGCCGACCTCCTCGAAGTCGAAGCTGAAACCCGACCACGCCGGTGACGGCGGCGGGAGCAGCACGTCGTGGTACACGTCGGCGCTGTGGCCTAGCGGCGGTGGCGGCGGGTAGTATTCCAGCTCCTGCCCGCGGAGGCGGAGCGGGCGCACGCCGTCCACGAGGCTCTTCCACGACGGCGACGAGTCGCCGGTGGTGGGCCTGCCGTCGATGGCGGCGGCCGCCGCGACGGCCTTCTTCTTGGGGCTCGTGGCGCAGTCCGTCTTCTTCATGCTGTCGCTCCGGCCGAAGGACTGGAACACCGCCCGGAAGAGGCTGAACGCGCCGCGCCTCTTGCGGTGAGTGGAAGAAGGGCTCCTGCTGGAGACGGGAGTGGCGCACTGCATCGTCGTGTCGTTGTCGCCGTCATCCTTGGTTTGTTCTGCATTGCTGTTAAAGACCTCGCCGTCGGTGCCTGCGGCGGCGGCGATGGTGAAGATGGTGGCAGCGTCTCCATTGATGACCTGAACCTGATCTGCCTCCTCTACACCTATTACGCTAGGAATCGCAGTGTCGGAGACGATGGTGTCGGTGCCGCCATTGCTGCCGGAGACGACGACCATAGGCGAGACGGCTACTCCCTCCATGCGAGGAGGAAGAGCCCCCCGGTCGGTGCAGGACGGGAAGGCACGAGGCCTTCGGCTCCGATGTGTGAGGGTCTCCTCCAAAGCAACGAGCACCGTCAGCAAGAAGAGCCTTATATATCACCATACCGGAAATGCACAGCTTGCCCCACTATTTTTGGACATTGGTTTGTGGCCAATGGCGTCGGAACAGGCGAACCTCGCGGTACATTTCGGATGGTATAAGACCAACTCCAGCCCACCATCTGTATTTGAGCCCCTAATTTGCTTGTTTAGATGGGTACGTGAAATTTAGGGGCTTCAAATTCTCACCTCACTCCAACCTGTCCGATCAAATTATGGCCCCCAAATCAATATGACGAGTGGGTCCCACTGTCAGCGTCTACATCTCCCTCGCGCACGCACGCGTCGCATCTCCCCCGCGCCGCCGGCCGCGCCCCTCTCGCCGCCGCCGCCGCCGCCGAACGCGCCCGCCTCTCCCCCACCCGTCGTTGTCGCGCGTACCCGCCGTCGTCGCGCCTTTCTCCCCGCGCCGCCAGCCACGCCCGCCTCGCCGGCCGCCACGCGAACCCGCCGGACGCCGCGCCCACCCGCCGGCCGTCGTGCCTCTCTCCGCTTGGCCTCTTCGCCTCCCTTGTCGTCAGCCCGCGGAGGCTCTCCACCACACCGAACCTCCTCTTGTGCAGCCTCGACAACCACCTCGACAACCACCTCCTCTTCTGCCGCCGTCGAGGTCGAGGAAGAAGAAAGCTCTGTTCCTTCAAGTTCTTGGTTGGATGCAGGTATGTGTTGTTCAGCTGCCGCCTTCCTACTTGCTTATTCAGATGCAATTCGTTGTGATTTCAGTGTCCTAGCGCGTTCTGATGAGAAAGTCATGTGCTGTTCTTGCTTATTATTAGTGGTATACTGCATTTGGAGATGTACTATTTCATTGGCTGGCAACAAAGCAAGAAATTTGGTGCAAAGGAGTGTCAATGTGATGGGGCCTTTCTCTAATTTCTAGATAGGCCAGCATCATTGTTAATTTGGTGCCATGGGTAGATGATTAAGGTGATGTTTACTGATAATTTTTAAAATGGTGTACATAATTCAGTGGCTGTTGTCGTGGTCACATCGAATAATGGCATCGAATAATTCTGTAACCATATGCTCTGAATAATTTATCCAAATAGATGCCATCATTTCTGAAAATAATTGCTCATTTCTGAAAATTGCTGTGTGAAAATTACTGCTTGCTTTATTGAGTGCTGAAACTAATACAATGATCCTCTTTTTCTGTAGGCTATTTTGAGGATTCAAAATGCTGCAACTAATCTGGACAGAGATGCAAGCATGCAGTAGCAGGAGTCAACAGAAGAGATCATCAGCAAAGAGTCTCGGCTTTTTGTAAAATGGCGTCAGTCGTCACTTAGTCTTTGGTGGATAGTAATATCTGAATTTTGTAAAACTCTTAGTCTGGTAGATATTAGTGGTATAGATCTTCTCAGCATGATGCATCCTGCTCTGTTGAGTTCTTGTGTATTGCAGGCTACACTGCAATGGGCATTGTCTCTACACTTTTACAGAATCGCCCCCAACCAATCTTTGATTCTCTGTGTTCGCTCAAGCCACTTTTTTTCTCTCTGTCTCAATTTTCTTTTCTCGCTTCTTGGGTCAGGGACAACAAGAGCAATAGAAATCATTATTGATCAGGTTAGTACTAGTACAGCCTGCTTGCATATGCCCGTACATAAACTAAGGTTTTCTTCTTGAATTCCTAGCCATATTATTTTTTCCTTTTTTTAATATTTATATACATTTCTTTTAGAAGTTACTATGAAAAGAGTAAAAAGAAGAAAATAATAGAGTGCAGTTAACCATTTCTTCAACGTCTTATGCCACATTTCTTGTTCTTTAATTATTTTATCTGAGCCCATCTGACATAAGACTTTGAAGAAATAGGTTAAAACAACAATGCGTAATCATTATATTATTAGCCTATTTGAACTGGTTATAGATTGAACCTTAATTATGTTATTTTTAATTTTAACTAGGGCCTAAACTATAATTTGGAACAGGGCCCCTATTTTGATCGGGACGGCCCTGACGAGGTTTGATTTGATCGAGAGCAGGAGGAAGGGAAATGGATTTAGTGCGGATGGGGAGCATCGCCGCGGGAGCATGCGGCGGACGGCGTCGTCGTGGCGGGCGTCGGGCCGGAGCGACGCGTTCGGGCGGTCGGCGAGGGAGGAGGACGATGAGGAGACGCTGCGGTGGGCGGCCATCAAGAAGCTGCCCACCTATGACCGCGCGTGGCGGGACGTCGCCAGGGGACACGAGGCCGTCGCAGCGGGCCTCCGCGCCGCGCTCGACGACCTTTTCGCGCAGCGGCGGTCGCCGGCGGCGAGGGCGAAGCCGAGGACGCCGAGTCGTGCTGCTTCGAGGCGCGGCAGCAGGAGAAGGGCGGCGCGAGGACGGCGTGCAGGTCGTGCGGCGGCGCGGAGGCGTGCGTGCTGGTGCTGCCGTGCACCTGTGCCTCTGCGGGGCGTGCGAGGGCGGTGTCGATGTCGTGCGCGAGCTCCCGCCGTCCATGGAGCAGGCGGACGGCGTGGTCCGCCGGAGGAGGGAGGGAGGGGAGGGCTCTTGCCCCGACGGGCGCGCTTGCCGGCGGGCTGCCGGCGAGGCGGGATGGCGACGGCGGCGGCGCGGGAGGAGCCCGGGACGGAGACGGACCGAGCGGACGGAACAGAGGAGGAAGATGAAAAATAGAAGTGGGGCCCACGGGTGGGTGGAAATGGAGGGCCTCCAAATCTAGAGGCTTTTGACCAACATTTGAAGGCCTCCACAAAATAGAGGCACATCTAGGGGCTCGGCTGGAACTAGTTTTTTGCACCTGGGAGACTAAAATAGGTATAGAGACCCATCTGAGGGCTGGGCTGGAGTTGATCTAATATAAACATCCTGTTGTCGCCTGAAGCGTCCTCTCCTGGGCGGTGGGCCACAGACATTTCATGTAATTTGAGTTTGATCCTTGATATATGTGTTTGGTTCGCTAAAATGTAATGTAATCGCATTACGGAGGGTATCATGTCCCATTACAGCCATTTGTTTGAGGTCCTCTATAATCCGATAGCGGCGTAATCAAATCCCGTATGTATATAGACTTGTTATCTCTCCTCCCCCACCGTAATAAGATACCGCAATGCTTTCCTTTTCGATACCATTACCACCGTGCAACCAAACAATGACTGTAATCATCCATTCCGCCACCTAAAGCACTCTCATTCCCTTTACGTTTACGTTACTGCTGTATGAACCAAACGCATCCTCAACGGCTGCTAATTTAGTGCACGGACGGCAATTGTGCCACTTTGCCACGTAGGCCACAGACACACGTGTGAAAAAAAAAAATGAACACAACGAATGGGGAATTTGTCGTTGCATAACACACCTCTCACTCTGTGTGTGTCGGGGGGGAGGGGGGGGGGGGGGGGTGACAGGCTCTTCATTCATTAGACAACAGCATTGTTACATTCGGAGTCTACGATAACCCGTATTGGTAGAGGGAATTCAGATTGCCACTCAGCCTCTACACAAGAACGGGAGACCTGCCTAGCGCATACATGCACGAGCCTATTACAATTTCTACTAGCAAACACACACCTAAACTCATGAAACCTAAGCTTCAGTTCCTGCATGCGCTGCGGAGATCACTGATCTTTGGTCTTTGCCAGTACGCCATAAGTGATAAACTGATAAAGCTGGTAATAAATTTACTTGCCGCCAAAGGGACCAATGCATTGAACCAAAATATGTGCGAAACTTATATTTTGATTCTCTCATCTTACTACTGGATTTTTTTTTTCAAATCTTAGAAAGCCACGTCAGCACCTCTCCTCTTCTTTATTTAAATGTGTGGTGCCCCATGCGACACTATCGTGAGAATCACAGGGTAACACTGTTAAATGTGATGTGAAAAGACCAAAATGCCCATATGTGCATTGACGCCCTCCTGTTGTTTTTACACAGCCAACATTGACAAATTTTCTAGGGGGTTTCTGTAAGTTTGCTAAGAGAAAAGAGCTGTGATAGGAATTTTGTAGTTCTATAGGGGTAAAATGCAAAGTGCTAGGAACAGGTCACGTTCTTAGATAAGCTCCATGTCCGGCGGCCTTGATAGCTGGCCTCGCCTGCGCTCTGTGGGTGGGTTCTAGGGGCAAGCAGCTGCCTGGGGTGGGCCTCGCCTGCGCTCTGTGGGTGGGTTCTAGGGGCAAGCAGCTGCCTGGGGTGGGCCTCGCCTCAGTCGGCGTCCAATTTTTTTGAATTTCCTTTGAAGCTCTTGTATAAACCATTCTCAATTTTGCAAGTTTATATAAATTGATTTCGCCTCTACAAGTTGGAAGACCGTATTAGTCTCCTTGAGTCATTCAGATAACAAACTTAATCCAACTTTATTAGCATTTCTAATTTTGTTAGTTTGGCGATTAGTTGTTGGACAATTCACTCTCAAATCCCGAAGCAACGCACGGGGAATATACAATTAATATACAAACTGCTAAGCATAAAATTGGCTTTCTGCAAAAACCTTGCATGTCATTAATGCTCCGGGTTGAGGACTTGCTGAGTACCGTTGTACGCACCCTTGCCTTCATTAATATACAGGAAAGAGTCGACTCGGCGCCATAGCTCATTCCGAAGATGGGATGGGTGCCAGCCAACTCCTCGTTAGGTAAAGGTATAGAACTATTTCTTATATGCATTTTATTGCTTTTGATATTAGTCTCTGATGAGAACCATATCAGGGTACTGATCCAAGGCCTGATACAGATAATCAAGGGACTCCCAGGGAAGGTCCCCACAGGACTCATGCTGCCAGACACCTTGGGTGCATCATATTCTAGGCTGTCACACATGAAAAACCTCATGCCATAGTAGTCACCCAAAACTTTCAACTACGCAAGCTTGCAAAGGTCACCACAGAAGCACATAGGGACATGCACCCCTTCTGGTACAACAGCTCTCACCTTCCTCCACTTGAGGAGCTCTGGTCTGAACATGCCATGGTTTCTAACAAAGATGAGTGCACAAGTTCTGATGAGGACATCGCTATGCTTCATACACGCCACACGCCACCTTCCCCAAGTTACAAGTCGTCCAACTCAGCCGTCACGTCTGTCTCGGATTCAGCCTGCACCCCCTGCACTGTTTTGGTGATATCTCCTTCATCCAACGTCCAAATGAGGCATTCTTGGATGCGGTGGAATCGGGATGACGACGCCATTCTTTTGCTTCTGGTCCTAGCTCCAGAAGGGCCATGGATTATTCTTTGTGATCATGACAAGGTGTTGCGCCACCTATTTTGGGCCAACACTTGGCCTGGTATCGTGTTGGGCCTTCGGCCCATGTTTAGAACGCCCCCGCCCCTCTTGGTGCGCCCCAACCCTAGGGCGGCCCTGGCTATTAGATTCAGTAGCTACCGCCGTTTAGACTTGGGTTTTGCTTAGATTATTCTGTGTGATACAGTTCCGTCCTTCATCGGTTTGTGGAACCCCAACTTTAGTGCTTAGTCTTTCATCTATAGTTTGTCACTTCATTGAGTGTTGTGTTATTTCGAGTTCTTGCTTCTGTTCTTCATTTTGCAGGCAGGGATTAGCCTTCTCGGCGAGGTCAACCGGAGTGTGACACAGTTGATAACCAGATGACTTGTGGTGCTAAGGTTGTAGGGATTCAGGTCTTTGGATCTAAAGCCGGATTGGTGCGTCGTGCTCCGCCCAAAACGAGTGTATCCTTCACCCTGACGGAAGATCGGGCACCTTAGTTCCCATCAAGTTCAATAGCCATGGCATGTCATATATAATGGATGCTTGGGCTGGTTCATAGACCGAGTCCATGATTCGCCCACAGGAAGGACAAAATGATGCAGGTCGATTTGCAGAACAAAGAGATGAAATCCAATGTAATAAAGTGATGGAATCCGATGCGCGTTGGGTAGGTGAATACAAATAGTACGACCTACAGTACAATGGCATATGAGGCGCCCACAGGACAAGCTAAAGGGCACCGTCATTAAGGATAACATGCCTTGTGTAATTTAAATCAGTACACAATGCCTTAAATTCTATTGGGTGAAGTGGGGAAATTTCCCCTTCCTCCCTTGCTTGGAGGAAGACTCCTCGTCCTCTTTCTTTCAGTTCTTCAACAGCTGTGCCTAACGAGCTTCGAATTCTTCTTCCTGTCATTTCATACAGATATGTAGTTCATCCTCCTTGCCCATCGTACGGATCTATTGTTGGCGGACGCGATGCTCTAGTTCATGGCGCGCAAGACGTGCAACCTCTCAAGTGTCTGCCTGTCTAACATTGTACTGCCCTTCTTTCGATGACAAGGGCAGTTGCATTATGGGTTACTGCACAGTGCATCCTGTGACCCGGCATCATTTTTATTGTCATTGTCTTCCTCATCTTTGTCAAGTTTCGTTTCTAGATCCTGGATACGGTTCTGCAGGTATTCGATGCACTCCTGATGGGAATGAAGAGGAGGATGATCGACCCACCTTACGAACTAGAAGACTACAGCAAATAACTCGAGTAAGAGGGTGAAACAAAAAGAACCATAACTAACAAACGAATATCAGTAACATTTATCCATGCTATTGCGCATTTGAAGAAATGACGACCTCCATTCTCATAGGAGGTGTTCATCTACACTAAGCAATCCTCACCATGCATGCATTTTGGCCGGTCTTCTTTGCGGTTCGCGTATCCTCTAAGAGGATTCTCCTTTGTGAAATCATGTTTGCTCTCTCAACTGGAAACTCAAACACTACTTCTCCAAAGTAATCAGGGCCACAAGAGACCCAAAATTCTCCCACACAATGGGAGGTCCCTACCTTCCCCCCTTTCCACTACTGATGTCGAAGCCCTTTCCACTACCTGACCCTCTAGACTTTGCTACTTAGCGAAATGATCTGGTTTTTTCTAGTGAAGAGCAATGCAACCACCAATGCGTGCAAATATAGGCTTGTTGGGTATGGGTACCCAGGGGCCCCTCACCGACCATGATAACACTCGGCCTGGGCCCACGTCTGACAGAGATTTGGGCCGACCCATGGCCCGACCCACAAGAAGCCCTAAACTTGGCGCACAAGATTATAAAGACTTGGCCCGCAAGACAAGCCTCCACGCAGAGCATCGTAGAGTGGTAAGCCGTCCTCCATCAGAGTAGTGGTCAGCCGGATAACAAGGGTGCTTAACGACACAAGGCAAGGGCCGCACGGCGTCCTACTCGGTGTTTTGCTACAGGAAAGGGGTTTCTTACACATGCACATTGCATTCACAGACATGTTTCTATCATGGCTTTACAACAATATATGTTCATCATACGGATTATTATATATTTTATATTATGCTACATAATGTTTGTAATATCTTCTTACAGCTCAGAAACCACTTGGCGTTCTTCGTTGACTCGGCCAGCTCCCAAGCTCGAGGACTGGCGCGGGGCGACCACTCGGCGCTCTTCGTCGATTCGGTCAGCTCCCAAGCTCAGGGACTGGCGTGGGGCGACCACTCGGTGCTCTTTGTCGACTCGGCTAGCTCCCAAGCTCGGGGACTGGCGTGGGCTGACCATTCGGCACACTTCTCCTTCGACTCGGCCAGCTCCCAAGCTCGGGGACTGGTACGAGCCGACCACTTGACGCACCTCCTTCAGCTTGACGTGCTTCCATGGTTTCGTCAGCTCTGGGTGGGGCGACGCGACCACTCGGGTGACTACATGTCCTCAGCGATATATTGTTGACGACTACACAACGCGTGAGCCATGGCTCGTGCTGACCTTCGCTTCGGGACGCCCGATCACCTTTTCAGACTTTGAAAGCTTCATCCGCTAGACGTACATGCACGATCACGGAGCTACTGTTTTGGCCCTGGCATGCCCAGGCAGACACGACGTTTTTAATATTTGGTGGCCTGCTTCCCCGAAGCTCGGATTCTTCTTCTTTTTAACCATTGGCCGATTATACTAATCGCCCCAGTGCTCGGAGACTACTTCATATGGAGAGCTCCTTTCAGTCGCCCTCCATATGCCCCGACAAGTCAGGTCAATTTTTCTGAAGTGACTCGGCACCTCCAGGAGCCCGACTCGGCCACAGGATGGCACCCAGCCACACGGGCCTGATCATGATCAACCCCGATTATAAGTCAGCATCGCACACCCTTGTGTCGGCCTGATAATCAAGATGATTCGAACGACCATGATGGCCTCGCCTCTACATCAACACTTCTCCACGCGCCTGCACGTTGCTCGGGAACTTGTGGGATATGGGTACCCAGGGGCCCCTCACCGACCATGATAACACTCGGCCTGGGCCCACGTCTGACAGTGATGTGGACCGACCCATGGCACGACCCACAAGATTACAAATACTTGGCCCGCAAGACAAACTGACTTGTAACCCTAGGTCGTCCCCCCTATATAAGGCGACCTAGGGCAACCCCATAAGGGCATCATATCCGCATATCTCTCTTCTCTCCAATTGTATCTGTTCCTCGTTCATTGTAGCCACCCACCGACTCGCCATTGCTCAAGAGTTTTGACGAGATCATCGATCAATACAAGACACCACTGAACACAGGACATATGGTTTGTGCCTCTCGGCCGCCTGAACCTGTATAAACCTTGCGTCTCCTGTGTTACCTCGAGCTACCTAGCATTACGATCCCCTTTACCTACAAATCTACCACCTGGGTACCCCTAGTGAATTGCTGGTCCTAGAGTCCGACAGTTGGCTCGCTAGGTAGGAGAGATCGCAGAGCATCTACAGCCAGCTCTATGGCGGTTTTTTGATCCGGCGTCTTCTTAGACGACCGGCGTGCGGCGTCTGCGTCGCCCACGGCCACCCGACGAGTTGCTTCGCCGACAACCCACCCGTCCCACCCGATGGAGTTCACCGGCGAAAGCAGATGCGTGTGAGCTCTGGCCACACCAATCACCATGCGTCGCGCAAAAGCGCATGCGGCACAATTTGATTCTGTTGACCGGCATAAGGAATTCGGCAACTCGGCGACACTTCGTGCTAGGTCCCGCCGACCGCTAGGGGATTTGCCACGCGCAGCCACGCATGCGTGCTGGGACGGCGAATCGCCGGGTAAGGCAGCCGAGCAGGACTCAGGATCTGCACGGCTAAAAGATAGGGTCTATCTATAGGACACCCGGGTGATTCATCCGGACTCCTCACCCTACCAATTTCAACCATAGGATGGAAATCGGACTGTCCATGGTCATCTTCTACATTCAGCTTCTCTCCCCCGATGGTCATCTTCTACCTCCAGGTTGCCTCCCCCGATGCTTGCCTTCCCCGCCGCTGCCGCCTCCCCACCCGGCTCCGGCGGCTCCACGCCGCCTCCGCCGCCGGCGGACACCGCGGCCACCCTAACCACTTGGAGATGCCCGCCCCCGCAGCCTCCCCGCCCGGCTCCGGCGAGCTCGTCGCGGTCTCGCGAACGCCATCCCCCGCCCCAGCACCGCCCAACCGCCGTCCCCCACCGCCTGCGCCGCCGCGCCTCGCCGCCCCCGCGCCCGCCTCCTCCGCCGGGCCGGCCTGCCGCCGCCAGCCTCCATTCTAGGTCCGCCGGTGAGCACAACCCCCGGCAACCCCGAAACCATAAAGCTCCGCCGCCTCCACCACCCGCTGCGGCCGGCGGCGACCTCGCCGCCGCCCGCCCCGCCCACCGCCCACCCCCAACCCCGGCGCCCGGTGAGGAAGAAGAAGGAAGAAAAGAGTCGGGTGAGAGACCCAGGTGTTTCACCCGGGTGCTCTTTAGCTTTACCCAAAAGATAACGTACTGCATGCGACTATGCACACGGTTCCAATCTGCGCACCAGTGCTGAACAGATTAGATCGGAAACTCAATGATTTAACAGGGAAGTGTCTGCCTTCACTAGAAGAGAATGAGGCATCCGCGGACGACATAAACAGGGGCCATTTTTGGACCCGGTGCTAATGGAGTATTAGCACCGGGTCCAACGGCTAGCAGGCGCGCGCGGCGCGCGTCGGTGTGGAGGGAGGGCTTTAGCACCGGTTGTAGCTAGCAACCGGTGCTAAATACCCACTTTTAGCACCGGTTGCTGGCTACAACCGGTGCTAAATCTCGCGGCACATTTAGCACCGGTTAGAGTCTACAACCGGTGCAAATGTGGAGCGAGAAGACGTACAGCCCGTCGGTAGACAGCCTTATCCTTTTCTTTTCCTTCTCTCTTCCCTTCTCAACCTTATCTCTTTTCATTTTCTATCTTCTCCTCACCTCTCTCGCAGGCAACAGCAGGCAAGGCGAGCAGGCCGTGGCGGCGCGGGGACCAGGCAGCCGGCGGCGGCGGCCACGGGCGAGAGGGCGCGGGGGCGCGCGGGGGCCAGACTGGCACGGCCACGCGCGCACATCCCTGGCGGCCGCGGCGGCATGGGCCAGCGGCGGAGGCGTGCAGGCGCGGCGCTCGAGCGGGCACGGGGGCGCGCGGGGGGGGGGAGGGGGGAGGGCGTCCCCGTCGGCTGCGTCGGCGCGCGCGCGGCGCTCGGGGCCAGGCGCGCGGCGGCGGCGGGCGGGGCCAGGCGTGCAGCGGTGGCCCGACAACGGCGCGCGTGGGCTGGTGAGTTTATGCTGTTGGTTTTGTCAATGGATTTAGGATCACAAAATGGTGGATTTGTGTTGTTGGTGCCTTGATGTGTAGCTCAATTTTCTTTCCATCCTTTTATCTTTTTCCTATTTTGTTCTTGAAGAACAAGAACAAAAGTTCAGTTCTTGAAGAACGAACAGGGAGAAAATATGCGGGGGTGGAAAGAAAAGAGAGGAGAGAGAAATGGATAAGGAGTAGTAGAACATTTATTTTTTTGGCACGCAGAAACCTTTAGCACCGGGTAGTGTTGTTACCTGGTGCTAAAAGATTGTCTTTAGCACCGGGTAAACCCCTTTAGCATCGGAAGATCTGCACCGGTTGAAAAACCGATGCTAAAGGGGGTTCCCAACCGGTGCAGATACGCCTCTCTCTACCAGTGCTTTCGGTTTTAACGATTTATTGTTCTATTCTAATTTGCGTCTGACCTTGTCTCTATTATTTAATCTGTTTAATTTCAATCCTCTTCATGGCTATGCTATCGAGCATTACTTTGTCGTTTTCGTATTGTGTTCTTAATTCTGTATGAGGGCGACGAGTTCAACAAAGCAACGGATCGATCGTGTACGCACCCTTTGGGAAGCACGAGATCGACGGCAAAGCCATGCACGCCCCACGGCCAGCTGCCGAGTACACACCCTACGAAAGCTCAGCAACTCCACGACGGCTGCGACGACACGGCATCAACTCGGCCGCAACCATAGCAGCACACACTGTTGTTTCTATGGTTCTCTGTCAACGACACTTCGCCGTCACGGCAGCTACTTCGCCTCGGCACGAACCATGCTCGAGGATTGGGTGCAAGAGGCCATGCGCCGTACCCCTACGACTCGGCTAGCTCCCAAGCTCGGGGCTGGCGCCTGCCGACACCACGACGACTACTCTGACTCGGACATCTACAATATACAACTATGTACCTCCAACCTTTTACTCTTCGACCTCTTGGTCATCGTAAACCAACCCCTTATGCTCACCCGACAGCCTCGCTGATACTCGGGGACTAGGACATGTCCCATCGTCTTATTTTATTTTCTTCAACACGGCGCGCTGATTCAGTGCTTCGGAGAGTCCATGCTGGCTATGGCTTCCGAGCCCATGCCCAACCCTATGTCCCTCTAAGTAAAATGCTGAGTTAACCCGTGCGGTTCAAGTCCCCAATCGTGAAACCCTGAGTTCCGTACTCACCTCGCGTGTCACCTACGACTAAGCCTCCACGCAGAGCATCATAGAGTGGTAAGTTGTCCTCCATGAGAGCAGTGGTCAGCCGGGTAATAAGGGTGCTTAACGACACAAGGCAAAGGCCGCATGGCATCCTACTCGGCATTGTGCTACAGGGAAGGGGTATCATACGGATTATTATATATTTACATTATGCTACATAATGTTTGCAATATCTTCTTACAGCTCAGAAACCACTTGGCATTCTTCGTTGACTCGGCCAGCTCCCAAGCTTGGGGACTGGCACGGGGCGATCACTCGACGCTCTTCGTCGATTCGGCCAGCTCCCAAGCTCGGAGACTGGCGCGGGGCGACCACTCGGCGCTCTTCGTCGACTCGGCCAGCTCCCAAGCTCGGGGACTGGCGTGGGTTGACCATTTGGCGCACTTTTCCTTCGACTCGGCCAGCTACCAAGCTCGGGGACTGGTGCGAGCCGACCACTCGACGCACCTCCTTCAGCTTGACGTGCTTCCATGGTTCCGCCAGCTCTGGGTGGGGCGACGCGACCACTCGGGTGACTACATGTCCTCAGCGATATATTGTTGACGACTACACAACGCGTGAGCTATGGCTCGTGCTGACCTTCGCTTCGAGATGCCAGATCACCTTTCAAACTTTGAAAGCTTCAGCCGCTAGACGTGCATGCACGATCACGGAGCTACTGTTTTGGTCTTGGCATGTCCAGGCAGACACGACGTTTTTATTCTTTGGTGGCTTGCTTCCCCGAAGCTCGGATTCTTCTTCTTTTTAACCATTGGCCCGATTATACTAATCGTCCCAGTGGTCGGGAACTACTTCATATGGAGAGCTCCTTTCAGTCGCCCTCCATATGCCCCCGACAAGTCGGGTCATTTTTTCTGAAGTGACTCGGCACCCCAGGAGCCCGACACTTCTACACGCGCTTGCACGTTGCTCGGGGACTTGTGGGATATGGGTACCCAAGGGCCCCTCACTGACCAGGATAACACTCAGCCTGAGCCCACGTCTGATAGTGATATGGGCCGACCCATGGCACGACCCACAAGAAGCCCTAAACTTGCCGCACAAGATTACAAATACTTGGCCCGTAAGACAAACCAACTTGTAACCCTAGGTCGTCCCCCCTGTATAAGGCGACCTAGGGCAACCCCTAAGGGCATCATATCCGCATAAATCTCTTCTCTCCCATTGTATATGTTCCTCGTTCATTGTAACCACCCATCGACTCGCCATTACTCAAGAGCTTTGACGAGATCATCAATACAAGACACCACCGAACACAGGACGTAGGGTTTGTGCCTCCCGGCCGCCTGAACCTGTATAAACCTTGCGTCTCCTGTGTTACCTCGAGCTCCCTAGTCTTGTGATCTCCTTTGCCTACAAATCTACTACCTAGGTACCCCTAGTAGATTGCCGGTCCTAGAGTCCGACAAGGCTGGCGAAGGTAAGTTGGTTGATGTGGGTTCTGTGGTGTTATAAACGCACATGAAAAGCATACATCTATAGGACTGAAAAGCCTATTACAAAGGACACTGAATAGCATACGAGTCATACTAAAAAGGCTATTTGTAATCATAATGAAAAGCTTATATATAGTAAAAAGCTTAATTACATTGTATAAGATTTTTAGTGACCCATCAATTCTTACACAAAGTATGCGATTGAACGAGCCACGGATTAAATTGTCTCTGCTGGATTGTATATCCTAGCAAAGGCTGAACCCATGAACAGATGAACCCAGTAGATGTACTCTATGCCAATTTGCCGCCCTCTATAACGTCGGCACACACAGTCAATCACGTGAGCCTCAAATCGTCTGATCTGAGGCCTCTATATGGAGAGAGTACAAACACAATCTAAATTGAGTTGTGGAAACGTACGTTCTAAATTTATGTTTCTAGACAGCGTCCGTCCGGAATCCGTCCCCCTTTCTTGATCCGGCCTCAAATCCGACGGGTCCAGGAGGCCTCGTCGTCCCCGAACTCCCAGCTCGGAATCGGTGTCGGGCCTGCCGTGCTGTGATATGATACAAATGTGAGGCCGCCGCACGCTACTCCAACCAACAACCTTTCGCAAGCACCTCGATCCATCATCCATCGAGCTCTTCTCTTTGGTTGATTGACATGAAAAAAACAAAGTCGAACCACAAACAACAAAGCTCGCACGGTCAATCACGTGAGCCACGCATCGGCTGATCTGTAGAGTACAAACACAATCTAAATTGAGTCGTGAGAAAACGTACATTCTAAATTTACTTCTTCGGACAGCGTCCGTCCGGAATCCGTCCCCTTTCCTGACCCGACCGCAAATCCAACGGGTGCAGGCGGCCTTGTCGTCCGCGACCTCCTAGCGCCAAACCCTCTGACCCCAGCTCGGAAACGGCATCTGTCCTACCGTGCCGTGATACAAATAATACGGCCGCCGCCTGCCTCTCCAACCGACGACCTTTGACAAGCACCTCAATCGATCCAGCTCTTCTCTTTGGTTGATTTATTGACAGGAAAAAACAGAGTCCAATCACAAACAACAAAGCTCGCCTGTCCAAGCAGATCGACCGCGCAAGATGTTTCTCGCGCTCGCGGCGGCACGCCGACTCGCTGCCCTCCATGGCCTCGGCACGTTCGAGGAGACCTACCGCTGCCTCCCGCCGTCCGCCGCCTCCCACCCCCACCTGGAGGACGGCGACAAGGTGCTCCTCCCGGTGTCGGCGCTGCACCGCCTGACCACCCTCCGCGTCGACTACCCCATGCTCTTCCAGCTCCGCGCCGCCGCCGCCGACCCCGACGACCAACCGCACCGCACCTCCCACTGCGGCGTGCTCGAGTTCGTGGCGGACGAGGGCACGGTGGTGATGCCGCGCTGGATGATGGCGAACCTCCGCCTCGGCGAGGGCGCCGCCGTGCGCGTCCGGAGCGCCGCCGCGCTGCCCAAGGGCGCGTACGTGAAGATCCGGCCACACACGTCGGCCTTCCTCGACGTGTCCAACCCCAAGGCCGTGCTGGAGAAGACGCTGCGGACATTCACGTGCTTCACCACGGGGGACACCATCATGGTGTCCTACAACGGCAAGAGCTACTACATCGACATCGTCGAGACGCGGCCGGCACAGGCGGTCAGCATCATCGACACCGACTGCGAGGTCGACTTCGCGCCGCCGCTCGACTACAAGGAGCCCGAGAAACCACCAGTGCGTCTGCCGGCTCCGCCTGCGGTGGCGGTTCCGGCGAGCGGCAGCAAGGCGGCTGCTGGTGATGGCGCTGTGGTTAAAAGGGAGGATGAGCCCAAGTTCAAGCCGTTTACTGGTTCCGGGAACAGGCTGGATGGCAAGGCCTCGGCGCCGCAAGCGTCGGCAGCACCTTCGGGTTCGAGCAGCGGAGGAAAGCAGCAGCAGGCGTCTGCGGCGCCGGTGGCAACTTCGTCCGGAGCGAGTAGTAGTTCCGGCCGGCACAAGTCGGGAAAGCTTGTGTTTGGCGGTTCGAGTGGAACGAGCAACGTAAGCAGCAGCAAGGAGGAACCACACAAGGCTGTGGCTAAACAGCAGGCGGAGGCACCACCCAAGACTAAGGACGAGCCCAAGTTCCAAGCATTCACGGGGAAGAGTTACTCCTTGATGAAGCGGTAGCTGCTAGTATTGCTGCGATTTTGGAAACTTCATTGCACTGATCTCGTGCACGGTGTCCTTGTTACGGTGGTGACTATTATTATTTGGTAGGAAACTGAATCATGTACTGAAATACTAAGTTCTTATCTTGATGATTACGGCACTTCACTAGTCATTCCCACTGCATGTTTCTAGTTGCTTGATGGCAACAGAATTGTGAGCTGTTGGGCCACGCCAATCGGCGTTCAGTAGATGGTTTATTTTGTAAAAAAAGATGTCACATTTGTTTATGAAAACACATGTGCTTGTATATACATGTATGCACTCACGGCTATGAAACACACATGTACTCCTTTCGTATATGATTTAGATATTGTTTAGAACAAGATTTTAGTCAAATAATGTGAATATAAATTACGAATAACTTTTAAGTCGTTGAGTTTGAAAATACGAAAACCATATAAATATATTTGTTCAAAAATATTTTATAAAAGTATACATATATAGTTTTGAATAATTTTTGAGAAAATAAGAAGTCAAAGATACGTTTTAGAGACCATGTCGTTGACCAAACGACTCCTATTTCGAAAAAATAAGAAATCAAAGTTACGTTTTAGAGACCATGTCGTTGACCAAACGACTTCTATTTCCTATATGGAGGGAGTATGTGCGGAATATTTTAGTGACAACTTCATGTGGCAACTTTCTTTGAAAACTTGCGTTCAAACCCTTTTTGCAAACCTTTATAGGAGAAATCTTTTATTTTCAGTAATGTTGTTACTGGGAAAAATATCCCTAATTCTTCTTATTTTTTTCTTGTATCCATTCCTGCTCGATTTGTTATAGAATGGGTCTAATGATTTTACTCAAGCCGCTACAATTTTTGAGAAAGCCGTCTCATTTTTTTTTTTAGCCAAAAGATGCTTACCTTTTGTTTTGTTTTTTTTTTTGGCGAAAAAGATGCTTACCTAGCTGTGTCCCCACGTATACACGTATCAGAAGATTTCACGACAGCAGGCCACAAGCAACACCACAGGCTGGGCTTGGGCCTTGACAGCTTGTCGAGCCATGATGATCCAAGCCCATCTCCAATGTGCAGCTATCACTTTTTTCATTTCTGATGCATTCTCGAGTTGTCAACTTTCCCAAATAAAATAACAGACACAAATGTCTCAGGCTCTCAGCCTTATTGCTGTTGTCGACCAAGTTTGCAAAAAGTTATAAAAAGTTTTGATTCGTGTCGGTTCATTTTTTCTCTCTGTGCACACGACCTAATATCAAAAGTTTTCACCACTTGTCATAAATTCATCGGAATTAAAGCCCATAGTCTATCAGTCAGCCAGTGGCGTCCACTCCCTCCCGA